>WYDI02002400.1:23352-43133 GCA_009867235.2 Psittacus erithacus
TGTTCCCAGGCTGAAAGTCAAAAACACAGCCCTGCACCAGCTACTAAGAAGGAGAAAAAATGACTGCTACTGCTGAATCCAGGATAAAGTCTTTTAGGACTGGAAAGGGAACTTCTCAAAAAATGGAGTGTAAAAAGTTATCAAGTAGAATAGCAAAACAAAGTTGAATAATATGAACTGTCTCATTCATTGCAGGAAGGAATTAACACTGAAACCTTGACAAAAATATATAAATACTAGTGGTGTTAATTGTTCCATATTTCCAACTGCTTCACACTACTACTACTGGCAATGTTATTACTTTATATTTTGTGTGCCACTTCTCTTTGTTGTCAAATACCCCAACTGTTGCCCCCTCAATACGAGGTATCTTCTGCAACCTGGAGTCAGCTGTAGCTTTCACAGTTTTGAGGCTAAGATTTTGTAGCCCTGACAAAAATCTCTGAAATGTGGAAAACTTAAAATGTAGTCACAGAGTGAAGTTAATTGATTGCTGTAAAATAAATGCAGCAGGGCTACCCTTTGTATATTTTCATATTTAATTCTTCAGAGCCATCCCATGTGAAAAGACATTATCAATAAATATCAAGATGTTGGAAAAGATTAACCCAGAATCCAGGAATCATGTTAGAGGCAAGAAGGCTTTCTTCATATTGTCCAGGATAGTTTCTGAAATATTTCTAACTATGATTTGAATCAAAGTTCCTCTTCCTTTGAAAAACACACGCTTAACATTCATGTCTGAATTTTTCAGTGGGGTAATTTCAGACAATTGCATGGGAACAGAGTCACACATAAAAATAAAGACATCTCCTGTAAAAGGAGGTGTAATAAAGGATGGTTCTGGAAAAAACTCTCACATAAAGGACTAAGAATATCCTGTCCACTTCTGTGGTAAAACTGGTAAAGGAGGAAAAGTCATCTTTGGAAGAGTGATTGCCCCAGAATTAGAGAGACAGGATAAGAAAATAGAAAGGATGTTAATTACTTAAGCACAGCCTGTACAAATGAAATCAATGAACATTTATCTACACTAGAAATTAGATTTACCAGAACAAAAGAAAATAAATTAGAAAGTATCTTGATAACAGAGTTAATGGTTATTAAAAAGTTTGAAACTTGCACAATACTAACACTGTAAGAGTAGTGTGTATACATTCAAGCCCAAGATCACTAGAAAGAGTTAGAAAATATTTATTGTGGATTTTTTTATGAGTTTATTAAGCTCAAGAGAAAACATTAAAGCCTGGAACTTGTCCAACATCATTACTTGCAAAAGAATAGTAGTACCCTAGGAATTTTCATATGCCTTAGCCTTAGCCAAATTCATTGTAACAGATCACATAAAATTACTTTATGTAATTTCATTTCCTATGAAACTCTAAGTATTGTAAGCAGTCTGTATGCTAGAAACAGGAGAATGTGTCTTCTTCAGGGAGGCACTTCTTGATGATATGCATCAAGTCATTCTTACTACTATAAAGTTAGGCTTGGTTTTCACTGTCTTCCATGCATTCCTTAAGGAAGGGTTTGGGAAGAGCTGTTAGGGAAAAAATGACAACTGATGACTCCTGTTGAACTAACACTGGTTCTGGTGTAATTTAGCCACTTGAGCTAACATTACTACATCAGTGGCAATCAAGTAACTGAAGAATTAGATTCTACTAAGTTAGCAATATAAGAAGCACAAACTGCACAAATTCATTGGCTTAAGTATGCTGTCCCACAGTCCTTCTTGATTCACATTTGTGGCATGGTTTGGATGAAGGCAGAGAAAGCAGAGCAGGACACTGTGTCGTAATAGCTTCACATAGAAAGGGAATGTACCTCTACAGGTACAATTCTTGACTTCTTATTTACTAAAAGAATCTGTTCCTTTCAAACTATCAGATATCACCTGGTCCTCGGATGTTTGAAGTTAATCAACATGAGACTTTTCTCAAGGCAAGATGCAAATTGTGAGGTGTTTAATACTAATTTAGTGGAGGTATTTGCTTTTGTTAATTTCTATATCCAAATTTTCAGAATAAAACTTGTGTGGGACTACAAACAAATTCTCTTATGAATGACCAAGTCAGAGGAATTTTCAGTACCTCTCCATCACAAACTACAGAAATCTAAACTAGATTTTCACAGGCTTGCTGAGACATGTAGGAGCAGACTAGCTGCAGCAGCACAGAGTTCAGTTGAAGTGAAGCCTAATCTACTGAAAAACTGCCTAAGAAGGGTAATTTAGTCTCTGTGGTGCTCTCTGCCACCATGCCTAGACAGCTCCCAGTGCCATGCTAATTAACTTAAAAATGGCTCACTAGAGCTATCTCTGTACAGTATTCCTCAGGAGCAGCATACCTGTAGCAATATGCAAAATCACTTTGTCGAATAAAAATGGACATACACAGTCACTTGAGATAGTCTTGTGCTTATGCTAAATGAGCATCCTAAAAAAGGACAAATCAGACATCTTTCCTGATGTGAATTCTAATTAGACATTAAAACAAACTGAAGAAAAGAGTGTTGGTAAAACCTTGCCATGTTTAAACTTTATGTGTATTCATGAGATTAATTTGATATGAGCTATGCAACCATACATAGACAGGAACTCAGCAGTTTTCATATACATTCTGCTTGTTTCATTAAAAGCCTGGGTTGTGAGAATGAAGAGAAGTCTGCAGACAAATTTTCTATGGCAATGTTTGTTATATATGTAGATGTTTTCCCCTAGAAAATACAGAGTCTATTACCACAGATTAGGAATAGAAACCAGAAATTATACAAAATGCGCTAGAAACCTATGCAAGTCTGACTCTACAAATGAATGCAAGAGTAGAGATCAAAACTGAAAGCCATTTTCTACTCCAATGCCCAAAATACAAAAAGCAAAAGAAAGATACATCCTCAAAATATAAGAAGTAATAAGATCTCTCATACAAAGAATAAAACAGGTGTATGAGAATTAAGCTTAGTTTTAGGAAAATTATATATAGCAGAAAAAGAACATGTGCATTGCAAGTAGCTCTGGTTTTGGAAATAAATAGTAATTCCAAATACATGTGTCAAAGAGTAGTACACCTTTTCTTGAAATTCATCTTATATTTTTGCTTGTTTGCTGACTGTTCTCTTTAGCCATATCAAGTATTCCAGCGTGAAACTATGATTATTTACAATAATAGCGATGAGACTGAAATAAATTATCTTAAAAATGAATCTTTAATTAAACCAAATACCTGAGCATGTTTAATGCTAATGGTTTCTATGCACATATACTTGAAAGATTTCTTCAGAACAGTTTTTTGTTGCTAAATTTCACATATACATATAAAGTAATGCAGAAAATAATTTTAGAAAGCTTTATAAATAATTGATATATGTTATAGAAAGATATCTATTCCATCAAGGTGGATTATAACATGGAGAATATAATATTAATATTATATTTAGGTTTTGATTATAGAATGCTTACATTCTCACTGTGTAAAAAATATTTCAGCAGCTAGATAAAGTAGATAAGAACATATCTTAGTCTCCATATGTAACAACTATTTTATGCATGCAAAATATAATTTTACATACTCTTGCATATATGAACACAGGAATTTAAACATTAAGTCTTTAATGATTTGGAAAAGATGACACTAATTAGAAAAAGGGACAAGAAACCATGTAGAAGGTTCTAGAGGAATGAAGGTAGGTTATTTTTTGTCCTGTGTAAGCTCTCATATAGCTGATTGTTCAAGATAGTCTGCCCATAAAGAAGAACAACAGCTAATGAGGATGGATGTATCACCTAAGTGTATCAGAAATGGCTGCAGCAAGAAAAGAATTGTGATGCATGCAGAGGGATCTTTTTTGTTCAGCTTTTTCTTGTATGACTGTCTTTGAAAATTAAAGAAGGTGTTGTGTGTCTACATTCTACATTTGCTAAAATGACATTGCAGAAAAAAATGTTAACCAGATTTAAAAATGTAGATTTTATAGCATCTTTATTTTCCAAAGGAAATATTTCAAATGGCATTCCATTAGTACTTGCAGAAAATAAATCCTTTAGAAGGGAGTGAATTAGGTTTAGTTATAAGGAAGATGAACTAACAAAGATAAGAAAACTATTTTATAAAGAGATAGAGATTTATTTACAAAAAGATTCAGAGGTGTTAGTGACATTGATGGTCAAAGTGTATGTGCTGTTATAAGAGATGGGAAAAAGTAATCAATATAGGAAAATCATGGCTTTTTGTCCCTTGGAGAAAACAAAATATACTGCTTTAATATTGAAAGAGTTATTCCACTGCTGTTGCTATGCACTCAACAACATAAAAGAATAGACAATTTGGCATTTCTTACAGGTGTTTAGTTTGATATTCACCAAAAATAAACATCCTGAATAGGCTTGCATTTTTATCAGGGAACAGCAAATTTGAAAAGGAGTGGGAGCTTAACCATTTCAAAGTCTTTCACAACAGCAGAAGGAGGCTTATTGGATTTGTTTATTTGCCTTAAAGATGTAAATAGACCTTCCACTTAGAAAAAACACGAGCAAATATAGGGAATATAGTTGTTTTATCGATTGCTGTACTCTCAAATAACAAGGAATAAGAGCTATATAGATTGTTACACTCAAACACGAGAAGAATAGCATTTTGTAAAAGCAGCTTAAAATCTGAGAAGCATTTATCTCCCAGAAATTTACAGTCAAACTGCTAGTCTGTCATTCACATCTGGAGAGAATGAGATGGCATTCTTCCTTGGATAAAGGTATCTGCTGCAGTCGAGCCCTGCACATGAAAAACAAATGAACAGGGGTTGGTCTGCACCTACAGGAGCATCCCTGGGCTAGTGACAGTGCATACAGCTAAGAAAGCCACGGTATGGTGTCACCTCAGGGAAACACTGGGCATGACTGTGGCACAAACACCTCTGTATGCCGTAAACCATTCCCTGTCAATCCCTTTTCCCAAGGGAATTTTCTGTACTTTGCTGGTGGTCAGTGTTAGCAATAGCTGGGCTCCAACATACATGCCAGCTCAACTGCTGATGCCGTCATATGAAGAGGATGAAAGAAGGATTTTTTAATGTATATTCTCACTCTTTCATCACCCACTCAGTGATGAGGTTGTGCATCTACTCACTGCCAAACCTAGGTCAAATGCTCTGTACCAAGGCCAAAGGCACAGGACAGAAGCATGAAACTCGGTACATAAGAATGTCACACAAACAACAGTGTGGCACTCAGTGCGGCTTTCAAAGGATTCAGAGGAGCAATCAAGTTCACAGGTAACTGATGGTTCTGATTTTTACCTAAGTGGTTCTTTCTTGTCAGTGGCCTTCAAAAGCAGGAAGAAAATATCTTAATAGATGTGGTTTTAATATAGGCTATGCTAGGTGAACCGGTAACTTTTCAAATCAAACTGTGGTAAGGATTTTTTTGTCACAAGGCTTCCCTCACATTGCTGTCTGTTTGCAGATAAAAGATTTTAATAGTTTGCAAATAATTCAAACTTTTAGGATGTCCTTGATGAATTACCATTGACAACCAGGCACTTCCTACACTCTAGTTCAGCATATAGCTTGAACATTCAAGCATTGTCCATTTGAGCCATGTGGCCCAGCCTCTGTGTTGCGAGATGATAAACATACTCACTGGAGTGCTAGTTAGTTCATTCAAAAGCAGGAATAGTTATGATCAGTTCTCCCTGTGTAACCACTGAAGCTCACATCTATGGATGAGATTAAAACTGAATCAAATCCCATTGAAAGTATAAGAACAAATCATGCTTGATGTTATCAGATTAGAAGGCCACTAATCTAGCCTTCGTTTATGTGGTTCTTAGTGTAAAAAAATAAAGTTAGTCTTCTATAGTCCAAAAGTAAGTTCTGGATCATGCTGTAACAGTTACAGATTGACTCTGGACAATTATAATGATGGATTCTAGGGCACAGCCCCAAGTCTTTCTTTACTCTTCAAATCTTGTGCTTTTCTAAAACAAAATAAGCAGCTTAATTAAATTGGAAGTCCATAACCATTAGCAGAATACCTGAAATACCTCAGAGATACATGGCTGATCCATGCAATTGCTAAATAGCTTCTGAAGCTGCACTTGCTGATGGGTCAAACTCACCTGTGTCCTCAGTTACTGTTTGTAAGTTTCTGCAGTATTTTCACTGCTAAAGTCTTCAATAACCTTGTAAGCTGTGTATAAAAATACCAAATGCAATAAATTCTGTTTAGCCATAGGCAGTGTTTAAGTGGAGCCTGACATAACCAACACTGTCAAAAACAGTATTAAGAACAGTATTAATCAATTAGGTGTAAACTTTCAACTAGAAATTTCCTTTTAGGCTAAAGCTTTAAAGTTCAGCTATTTTAAGGACTGGTATTCTCTACCTTTTCTAATCAATATTATTAATATAAAAATTGTTTTTGATATAATCAAAATAACTGATAGTTTTAATACTGTTGGTAAAAACAGAGTGAAAATGAAAATGTTACCATAATTAGAAAACAAACTATTAAAGTGCATAACAAAAATATAAGGGAAGGCTCAAATGCACAGCTGCTCAAGTTCTAGAGATATAAAAATGGGATGTCATGAAAAAGCTATTCTACTAACCTTATCTAGTGCTTTCAAGTGCCTATCCTAAATACATCAGTGTATTTTCATTCCAAAGAATTTTCAAGAAACAAAAACAGATAAGCATTTTTACTAAAGGGCAAAGTATACAAAATCCCTGTGGGAAAATCAGAGGTACAAGAAAAGAGCAATTTTCTACCCATGTTTTAGATGACTTTTCATCATCCATTATTTGTTGTTTGTTTCCCAGTGATAGAAAACACAGTGAACACAAGTTTTATATCACAGGATCACAAAATAGTTGGGGTTGGAAAGGAGATCCGTTGGAAGATGGCCTCTGGAGATCATCTACCCAACCCTCTTGCTAAAGGAGGCTCGCCTAGAGTAAGTTACATAAGAACATGTCCAGGCAGGTTTTGAGCATCTCCAGCAGAGATTTCACAACCTCTGTGGACAGTCTGTTCCAGTGCTCTGTTACCCTCAAATGTTACCCTCAAAGTAGCATAGTTTTTCCTCATATTGAGATTGAGCTTCCCGTGTTTCACTTTGTGCCTGTTGCCCCTTACCCTGTTGCTGGGCACCACTGGAAAGGGTCTGGCCCCATTGTCTTGACACCTGCCCTTGCGATATTTGTATGCATTAATAAGATCCCCTCTCGTCATCTTTTATGCAGGATAAACAGGCACAGTTCTCTCAGCCTTTCCTCATAAGAGAGATGGCCCAGTCCCCTAATCATGTTTGCAGAACTCCACTAGACCCTTTCCAGTAGTTTCTTTTCTTTCTTAAACTGAGAAGCCCAGAACTGGACACAGTACTCCAGATGTGGCCTCACCAGGACAGAGTAGAGAGGGAAGATCAAATCCCTTGACCTGCTGGTCAGTCTTCCTAATGCACCCCAGAATACCTTAGCCTTCTGGACCACAAGGGCACATTGCTGGCTCTTGTTTAACTTGTTGTCCACCAGGACTCCCAGGTCCTTCTTTACAGAGCTGCCTTCCAGCAGGTCATCCCCTAACCTGTACTGGTGCATGGGGTTATTCCTCCCTAGGTGCAGGACCTTATACTTGCCTTTGTTGAACTTCATTAGTTCCTGTCTACCCAACATCTTTAGCCTGTCCAGGTCTCCCTGAATGACAGCACAGCCTTCAGGTGTAACAGCCACTCCTGCCTGTTTTGTATCATCAGCACATTTGTTGAAGGCACACTCTGCCTCTTTATCTAGGTGATAAATAAGTTGAATAAGACTGGATCCCGTACTGACCCCTGGGAAATACCACTAGCTGCAGGCCTCCAACTAGACCATGCATCAATGATCACAGCCCTCTGAGCTCTGCCATTCAGTCAGTTCTCAATGCACTTCACTGTCCACTCCTATAACCCACACTTTCTGATCTTACCTAGGGGAATGTTATGGGGAAGAATGTCAAAAGCTTCACCTTTTCTGGTCCAGGCCATCACTGCTATGAACGGAATTAATGAAAATGATAAGTGAATGCTGCTCAAGAACTTCAAATATATACTTTTTTTTTATTTGTATTCCTTCTCACAAGTCTATTCTTTATGGTCATTAACTGCAGGGAATCTTCACAAAGGAAAAGACTACAGTTGAAAATTATTTAGTTGTCAATTGTGAAAAAACAATTCATAGTCTATAATTATGATGATAATGACACCATCAGTAATCATAAATCATCATTATGAATGCATGATCACTGATTATTGTAGCACTGGGCTTTTGCTTAGTACCCAGTAATATTTTAGGACCGACATGGCAAACTGAAAACATTGGCAAAGTAAACTTTACTGCAATGAGGCTGTTAATTTACAATGTAACATTTCTAAAAATATTATGGGGTTTTATTATTTCCTATTAAAGTGTAGTCAAACAGGCTGCTTGCAAATAATTCCCTCTAAATTATTCAAATGTGATAGCATCATGCATTCTAAGACGGAACTAATTACAAGAATGGACTGGAGTCTTCTATAATCTGGAATATTGTTTTTTAATCTAATTCTGCTCCTGAGATAATTACTCAGAATCCATCACTGTCAGGATTATAGCAATAATCAAATTGGAGTTAGAAGCTGTTGATAATATCTCAGAGTCCAATTTCTCCCCATGATAAGGAGATCAAGTCAATTCAGCAACTGAGAATTACATTAGGATTATTCTAAATATAGTTTGTATGCATCATTTTATGTTTTTTTGATCTTAGGTTTATGTTCACATTATTTGGAATAAATATATCCACACCAAAATTTGACAGTATTTTGAAAATAAAACCAATGATTCTTAATTTATCTGAACAGTATTTTCATTAGAAGAACTACAGAACTACAGCTCTTTTTCCATTTCCAGTACTGATTTATGATTCAAAAGGAAGACAGCCAAATGGGTTCTGAATATTTCTCTTTGAGTCCTGAGAGAACAATAAAAGAAATTTGTCTTTGATTTGCTAAGTATGTCCATATATTTTATAATCCAGTGTTACTAAAGTTATAACACCTATGTAATTGTTTATTTTTCATTTTAATATTACAATAAATATCCTCTTTTAAAATTATATGAAAGCATTTTGTTTGGCTTTGAATTTACACAAAAGGGAAGATTTGGATTGCATTTTCCAAAGGGAATAACAATTTGCAGGTAGACTAAGCTTTTCAGGAGAAAAATACTTAAACTTAGTAAACAGAACTGTATTAATGACATCACATTACTGAAATCAGGCTACAGAATCAGTTTCATTTTTTTTTCTCTACTGCATTTGCAATTAATTACTTGCGTTTGTTTGTTAGATTCAGAAGTTATTTCTTTAGCTTCTTTATGTATTCTTTCAATGATTTTGTGTTTTCCATTGTCTATTTCTTATACAAGAAACAAGTCAGCAATTAACTGCGGCATTATATATGGTCTTGAAAAGTCAAAGATATGTGGCCAATTGCAAATCTGCCTGAATATTGCTGGTTTATATTTTTGTCCAAGGACATTATTGGCAATTTTTCCAACCTGTACCTAAGCTAATCATTTTACTATACATTGTCTACTCAGCAGATGTAGCATGACATTTCTTTTCCACATAGGAAAGAGGAGATAAAAAAGGGCTGGGAAGGAAAAGGGGAAACAAACAAAATATATAGCTGTTTCAAGAAAGAGGACAAAGGTAAAATATGTAGTAGGAGAGAAGCTGATACATGTGACAGAAAGATTAATTCTAGTAAAAAGCAATAATTATCAACCTATCAAGTATATAAGTGCAAAACATACCCCATGTTGTGCCAGTATTCACAATCCTCTATGCAGTTTCTAGTAGGTGTAGTAGCTCCCCCATATTGCACACTTTAAATCTTATCAGGCATCCACTTACTTGGTATATTTTAACATTTTTAAAGAAAGTATTTTTTCAACCTAATTAAAAATGTAAATTAAAATCAAAAGAAAAAATCCTATTTCTGTCAAACAAAATATTTGATTAAACATAAAATGACCCTTTCCATTTTTATAGTCCAGAAAAAAATGTTACACTCTTGATAGTACCTACAATTCACTTCCACAAAAATTGTCAGAAAAAAATATATATGAAAACATATGTAAATGAATATATTACTATAACTATTATTATTGCTATTACTACTATTATTAGCCTAGCTTTCATTTATATATAGTAAGACTCCTAAATAATACACATATCACTGCATGCCATACTTACACTGCTAAGGAACATTAAAGTGGAAATAAATTACATTACATTCACCTCATTTTGATGCTAGGTTATATGGGTAGAGAGATGTAAAGGGAGAAATAGGGCTTCAATATAAAGAGATTTGGACTTTTAATATCTGCCTAGTTATAAGCCCTAGACCTATTTGAAAGTCTGAGACGATGGAAAGTGAGACAATAGAATAACTTAGACAAAAGTAGTTAGACTTTGAGCTTTCTAGCTTGTCTTCTGGCGTTCATTAATTTTTAGATCATATCACATTTATGAGAGAAATTTCATATCCCGTATAAAACTATTACACATTTTTTCTCAAGGCAAGTAGATTTTCACACACAGAAGGCTGAATGAATGCACAAACAGAAGAGGAATTCTTAGGGTTCTTTTAAAAAGTATGCTACTAAAAACTGCATATGTAAGACCTTCAAATTAAGTGGGAAAATACTGAGATGCTGAAGGCCTGTATTTGCATTATGGACAACACTCAGACTGTCTGAGAGGAAATGTCTTTGATTTCCTAATTTCTTTGGTGGCTAGCGCAAGCCATATGCAAACAAAATTCCTAGCTGAAATCTATGAGTTTTATTGTAGACCTCACAAGAGCAAGAAAAGGCTCTTTGAGCCCTTGTGTCAGATCATTCTGACACAAGATCTTGTGTAACACTCAGCAAAGACAAAGCAGAGCCATGAGACCCGGGCACTTCTCCTGCTGTATCATGGTGGCAGTAATTCTGAGTGCCACAGCTCTGGCAACTATTCAAACAATTTTTTCAAAAAAGTTTGTGAGTTTTTTTGTTCGTTTTGGGTTTTTTTGTGTTTGTTTTTTTTTTTAATAAAAGATCATGTTGGGATTTCTGACACAGAAATCAGATTCCAGGAAGATTGCTTGCATGTATAAACTATTCAGTCAGGACTTTAAAGTCTCCAAAATTCAGCAGATAGATTGAACAAAAATCAAGGCTACAAGGTACCCAAGTGGTTAGCAATACTGAGGAGCATGTGAAAGAGAAATATATTCCTTTCGCTCCCTGGTACTAATGTCCTGGTACACTACTGTACCTGCTCAAATTGTGTGCCATCTGAAGTCACTGGAACACAGAAGATTTTGATCACAATTACAATGAATTATGATACCTATTTTCACATTTTTTTGCAAGTGTAAATGGATGTCTTAACTCATCACTGTGTCATCATGATCTACTTGGTTTGCTTATTAACAGCGCCAGGGAGTCTTCAGCAGAGTAGATGAAACCTAGTTGTGTGTCTCCATCTGTCATGGCTGTATACTAGGGTCTGAGCCCTGATCTAGCCAGCTTTTTTCACCTGGAATGGAACCATATTTTCTGAAAGTACAACTCCATAGGTAGCTGGGAATCAACTCCAGGTGGCTGCAGTCTCCCTGACTCTGTTATAAAGCAGCACACTATCAGGAGGCTCTATGCGTCTTCTTGTACTGCATCCTCACTGGCCTCGTACAAATCATAAAATTGAAGGAGGACAAAGAATGATCAGAGTCTGATTTAACCCTGTTTCCTGTCCCGGGAGGTTCACTGAAGTGCACCTGGAGAGGCAAAGAGGCAGCAGCACTGCTTAGCTCAGTGGGTCTAATTGCCTGCTCCAGGGAGTTAGGCTAAAACTGTATGATGAAAGTTACTCAATTCCCACATGCAAACTTTAAGTGTCATCATCTTGTGCCTTAATTCTCAGACAATCACCATTGCTACTGAGCAAAATCAGACGCGCATCACGTATTTAAAGCAACACCACCAAAAATGCTAGTTTCTAAGGTACAAGTTGTTTCTGTGTACTTTTTTTTTATATGTGGCATTCCATCCATTTTTCATATCTTAGATGACACTATGGAGATTTTATATCTGTTCAAGTAAAATAAACACCTCTTAGATGCCACTGTAGCTTTGAAATACAGCTTTACTCTATTAAGCAGAGTGAAGTTGGAGCTTTATCCAAACTAGGAACATTCTGAAGATAACAAGATGAGATATATCAAATTTGTATATGGGTATATATTCTGAGAATTTGCCAAGGAAATATTAATGAGGCATATATTCCTTCTCTCCTTGCCTTTAAAAATGTTATGTATGCCCTCCAAGTTACAGCAAAACACTGTAGTTATCTCACTACGTTGACTATTGCCCCACAAATCATTGCCCAGAGCTCAGTTTCTGCAGTGGGTAGCACTTAATCAGGCAGCTGCTTTTGCTGACATCATGCTGCCCATAATGTGTGGGGTTACACATGACCAAGTACAAATTGCAAAGACAGAAGGGAAAGAACTGGCTCCACAGTCAGTGTTCCATTAAAGCACTTATTTACTCCTTGAGTAGCAGAGCAGATCAAAGAGAATTTCTCATAAACATTTTGGTCTAATTGTCTCCTCAAATTTGGATATAATAAATAAAAATAGTAAGTTCATCCCCCTGTATATACTCCAAAAAAATATTCACTTCAAACTAATGCTGCTTCAGTAAGGCTCCAACATTCTCTTAAAGTTTACCTTTTCATTTTCTGTTAGACTGTACTTGAAAACAATTCACGGTAGAAGTGTCATCTAATAAACCAAAATAATTGCTCTAGCAACATCAAAACAAAATCTTTTTAATTAATTTCTGGGAAAAGGGCATTGAAATTGATGCAAATGGTGTTGATTTTATTGCCTACATGAACCTTTTCCCCATGTAAAATTGTTTCAGTAGAGGACTTTCTCTAAGTTGTTAAAAACCAGTTCCCTGGAAACAAAAATACCACTAACTGTGTAGCTACTCCTAATCTAGGCTGAGGGTTGTATTTCAAATCCTGGTGATATGGTCTTCACTTATCACAGATTAAAATAGAAATGATACCTTAGAACTGGCAATCTTAAAGTGTGCAAATCAGCAGCTCTGCCACATATATATTTGCATTTGCTTTCCTGTATCAATAATAAACACAGATAAACTCTCTGAACACTGGAAACACTGGATGGCTGGAGTGCATAAAGGTCAACACTGCGCACACAAGGTGTTGCATCCCTAACTCAGAATTCAAAAGAACCAATAAGTTTGCACAACCAAGATGTGTTGCCACATCTCAGTAAAAAAACCCTCTGAGATGATTATTAACTTGAACACAGGATCGCTGCTTGTAGGCCATGGGCTAGCTGGCATCTCATTTTGAAAGCAAGGGTATCTCTGCTCTTCACTGATCAGAATTCTTTTTCTGGGGTCTGCATGTTCGTGGTGTAGATACCTCCTCTGCCAATTAGTTTTTCTTTGATTTTCGATACCTCAGTAGTTGCTACCCAGGATCTGAAAAGCCAGTCAGACTTGGCAATCTGCACATCTGTGATTGACACTTTCTTACTTTAATCTTCTGCAGGTAGGAATAAACCCAACTTTTAAAAGACACAGTTGGCTCTGAATGCAGTAGACCATCTGTGTAAGCCACAAGAGCTGCCAACAACAGAGTACCCCTCCTGTGCTCTGCTTTTTAAATAGGCTCCTTGGGGAACAGCAGCTGAGATTCACTGTGTCTTGAAGCAATCTAAGAATCAAGGAAATGGGATGCCCAGTGGTGTGATGGCAAATCCCTCAGGTTTTGGTGTTGGGTAGGATGGAGATGATGATGATGGTGACAGTACACTAATGAGGACAATGATGCTGTAGGCTGGACTCCTTAATTAGAGATGTCCAACACACATAACTAGCTTGTCTTGTCTAATTTACTACCTGATAGCTCATATGTGGGTATTCACTTTATCCTTCTCAGACTTTTTTGTCCCTAGCCTTACCCAAACTCTTGAAAATCTGTGTTAACTCTAATCTTAGCTCAAAATCATCTCATGTCCATGTTTTCTACCAGCTTGTCCTTTGCTTCTCACAACAAAAATCTACATAACGTTTGCAAAATAAACTAAAATGTCTTTCAATTTCTAGTCAATTTGTGAAGTGTAAAACTCTTCTTTTTAAGCAAAACATTCTTTGGATCTCACAAATCTCTGAGCATGAGAAAACGTGTGATGCATTTGTAACATACCAAATTTGTAGTTTTACATGGATGGCATGTAAACCTGAGAGAAATCTAGGAGTTCTAACAGAATCATACTAAGACAACAGAAAACTCAAATTTAAACTAGGAGATGCTATTCTGAGTGTATCAAAGCCAAATAAAATGTTTGTATGGACCCCTGCAAAGCAAAACTGCCAAGCTTCACATTATTTCAAGGCAATACAGTTTGCTGTAAAGACAATCACAGTTAATACTTTCAGATTTCCAAAGCCCATATTACCATATGTTAAAAGACATATTCATTCTCTCCAAATAGCTTTACACTTTCAAAGGACATGGAAGCATAATTTATACTAATAATGGCAAAATTATACTGTTTCTAAAAGATGAAAGAAAATGTATTCTAAGGAGCATCAGAAGAAAACACAAAGGCCCAACAAAGAAGCCTGTATGAACCTGTTTATGTTTCCATATATTTTTTGTCAGTGATGCTCTGGATCTCAGTGCCACTGTGGTACTATTAGCAAAACTACTATTTGCATCAGTAAAAACAAAACAAGGCTCCTTCTGTTAGCAAACACTGCTCTGATTCTCAGTGAAAGTATGATAGACAATATTGTGGGTATCTAATCTACCATTTCCCACTCAGAAGCTGTTTTCTTTATAGACAGGATATAGCTTTGTATATTGCAAGTTTTTTTGTCATGATTAAGATTTGTGCAAAAGCTTTCTATTTAGCACTGTCAGCTCTAATAGGGGAAATGACCATTCAGCACATCTGACAGAAGTCTCTTCTTCGAAATTGCATTGTACTGAAGTGTCAGGTCCAAAACTGTGACAACCCTTTCCCTCATGCACTGAATTGCAAATAAGCACTTGTGTGTTTAAAGAGAAGTATTAAGCTTATATTGTTTTCACGTTCCAAGTACATGCGCAGCAAGGCACCATGATTCAAATTAAGGTCCCAGACCTTGAATGAGTCCAGCAAAGGTGTAACAATCTTATTTCAGTTATGTCCTCATAAATCCCAGATCAGAATTCATTGCTCAATCAGTAGTTTAACAGACAATTATTGTTTCTTCTTTTTTGGGTTGGGGACAATTTTTTTCTTAGGTAAAATACAATGTCTGCTCCCTTCCCTCTTTGTTTTGCCTCAAGAAAACATTCATCATAGCTGAATATCTAAAAATATTGACTTTGTATTTATTGTCAAAGTATATCTATTACAATAAAAAGTGCAAATTTTGCCAAAACAATCAAGATATAAATCAACTAATGTCTGGTTTTCATCAGCAGATCTTGGATGACCTTAGATGTTAATATTCAATATTTGGATATGCAGAAAACTCCATTTACCTCTGAATGTTACTCTTGTACTAATATTTCTCTAACGGTCAAAATGCTTTGGAACTGTTAAGGTACAGGACTCAAAATGATTCCTTAATGGTATTGGCAACATAGGCATTTTTAACCTATATCCTCTAATGTATATGTACATCTGAGTATCTTGTTCATTGCATAATCATCCCAACTTTGTCCAGTAGAGAATTGTAGAATCATAAAATGGTTGGGGTTGGAAAGGACCTTAAGATCATGTAGTTCTAACCCCCCTCCATGGGCAACAGCTTACTTACCATGTTACTTTTTAAATTTCTTTTTAGTTTGTGGATCTAAAAATAGTTCTTTCAATCTCTGGCACTTATAAATTGCGAGTACTCTGGCAAGTACAAACACAATTCAGGACAGGAATGTATACTAGCACTTTTTCATAGTTGCCTGACATCACTGCAACAGTTCCCTAAATTCTTCAATTTTTCCTCACAATTAAGTACCAGACCGTGCTACTTTGTTTTGAAGGTTTGTTAACCTATGTGTCTGATTGCCAGTGAAGAATATTGTGCCTGTAACAGATTCGGGCTGAGGGGAGGCAGAAACACAGAAGAGTAAACAAGGAATAAAGGCATTACTGAAAAAAAAAAGACAATTCATGGAGATACTCAGACACACCCATATCTTAATGGAATTGTTGGTTAGGATTGTAATTAACTATCTGGAGATGACATGATGGAACAACTTTTTAGGACAACTTTGAATGTGGAACAAGAAATTGCTTCACATGTTTTGTTAAAACAACTACTATATTGAAAAAGCATTTTCAGCGAAGCAAGACTAATGAAAAAAAATCAACACAGAAAATGTTTGCTTTTTATATTAGAATTATTCCTGTCATATTACAAATGCCTTCTATGAACTTATCAGCTTCATCAAGTTTGGAGGCTATTTAGATTGCTCCACTGCTATATAAGCTCTTCCAAGTCTTTCTTTGTTGATTAGAGAACTGTTTGTAATTTCTGGCTTAAATTATACATTTTTACTCATTTAATTTTCTGTAAGTACTATTCTTCAATATTTATGCCTTTGAATTTATTTCCTGAATGTATTTATGAAAAATAATCATATCCTTCTCGACTTTCATTTTGCTAGGCTGAACACACCAATTCCCTTTAATCTCTTTATACTTGATAAGTCCTCCTTTCCTCTAGTTATCCAAGGAGTCCTCCTTTGCTCCTGTTCCAGTTTCAAAGGATTTTCTTTGTTTGTTTTGAACACAGATTGCTTAACACAGTGTTACTGTATTCTAACTATGCTCCTATTAACAGCCCTGTAAAGCAGCTATATAATGCCTGGAATAACATTTCTCCTGAAAATATCTTACATTATGTACTGCAAAACTGCCACTTTTTTTTTCCATGGCTAATACTTAACCATCATTTTGTTCATTTAGGTTTGCTCTTCTTCCATCACATTAAATTGATGAACCACTTCTGCTGAAAACAAATGTTATGCTATCCATTCCAACGTATGTGATCTTGTACTCAGTGTGGTCTACCTCGTTGCTATCACACTTGAACATATACGATACAGTGGTCATGTAATTCCCCAAACTGTTAGTAAGGCTTGGATTGGTATCACCTCTACTTTTCTACATCATCAAGTTCATTAATCAAAATATTAAACAGAGTTTATGAAAACCCCAGCACCCAAAGAAAATAACAAACTCTAGAAAATATTTTCATTCACTTAAAGTAAAATAAATTCTGGGCATACTCCATGTGCAAATTCTTTGGGTCTTTTCCTCAATAAATGACATTGACAAGTTTCTTCTATTTCTCAGGCTTTTCTCTTTCCCACAGATCTACTTTTCTACAATTTACATGTTAAGTACTGAAGCAGCTCTGGATTGCTCATTCTCAGCCTTTTTTCTATGATCTGTTCTCAGTAAGCTCTCATTAATTATAAAAAAAACCATAACTAATTGCTTAAAATTTTGTTCCTCGGTAATGATTTTGTAGAAGAATTTGCTACTTGTCTCCACCAAGAATTTGAGCCTATGAGGGGAAGAAAGAACTGGAAAGGACAAGATGGTAGGAAAAAAAAAGTGTAAAAGATATAAAAATGTAGCCAGGACACAATGAAAAAAAAAAAAAAAAGAAAAAAAAAAAGAAAAATTCAGGCTAATACAATTAGATGGGGATAAAATAACATAAACCATAAATTTTGCAGGCCGAAAGAAATCTAGACAGTTAAGGCAGGAGTGATAGTGGAAAGCAATTTAGACAAGTGTATGAAATACAGCAGCAAAAGCAAGCCAATGCAATTTCAGTGTGTCTATGCATTGAAATCATGACATAGTGCAGCACTCTATCATCTAGAAAAAGGAAAAGTAACTCAAGAATTTAAGGATATTTCTATTGTGCACTTTATAAGAGGAAAAGTGAATGTACTCCAACAAGCACAGCATCTTCTTTCAAGCCATATCTGGGAAATGGCTGGCTCAGACTGCATTCAATTGTCTAAATGACTACTGACTTTGCTGAAATATTTTTAGATTCACAATATGGATTCCACGCTGGCTGCAATATTGCTGCCTGCAGTATTCACAACAGGAGAAAGTGAAGAAAAGTGTAGTGCCTAGGTTCAGTCCTTACTAAACTTTCTGTTTGTGTTGTTAAAACACTAAGAAAAGTCAAGACCATTTCTCTCCATGGCCTTCTGAAGTCAGCCTGGGAAGGCATTATCTACCTCAGACCTACAGACAGTATAATTTAGCATCAGATTAATCTATTCCAGCCCTGACATACAAAAGTCAGCCTAATTTCAGTATATTTAGATTAGTTCTGCTTCCTATTTCCTGTTATTCCACAGTGTTACCATCTGTATTGGCCTTTGAAAACCAACATTTCTCCAGTACCTCACCACTACTCAGCCCCCCTCGTCACAAATTGTCTCCTTGACTGGTTAGCTTTAAACAGTAAGCACAGTTTATGTAAAGTTTTAAAGGATTTATTGTTCTCACGTAGCAGAAAGCTAGCCTTTTTGGTATGCATAAGGGAGTGAGGTTTAACACTTTACTAAAAAAAGCTGACAGCGCTGGACCCAGAATCATTAGTATTCCTAAGAAAACAGTGTGATGTTGCGTAACCCCAAAATCCTCCTCTCAGCCTCTCATCTCTTTTCCCATTTAATTCTGAATGACTATCCTTCTTTTCCTGACTGCAGAATCTCTCAGCAGTTTGTTGGCTGAACCACGTAAGACAGCAAATATGGCAAACACAGTGACGGTAGCAGAGCATTAATACCATTTATCAGGTACTTGTAAATCATTCTGTAAATACCTGCCACTAGTTTTCTCTCTGTGTTCTCTGTTTCAAGGAGACCTGTGCTTACAAGGCCATTTCAGCAGGGAGACGCTTACAGCTCTGATCCAAGTTACATGTGAAATTTAAACATATCCCAGGGTAGCAAACAGTGAGATATCACATTGCTCCAAACACTGCAGTGCTGAACCTTTCTCAGTAAGATTTCACTGTGTACTGTGCTAGACATGAAATTTTTTATGAAATAGACTTGATAATTGCAACTTGGCTGGCAAACTTTTATGATAAGAGATAGTATATGCCAAATCTAGGAAAAAATATATCTATATATGACAAATCTAGGACAATATATATCTAGCATCAACATACAGTTAGGAGAAATGCTTTGGGTTTCATCATTTAATAGATTCAACTGGCCTTTCTTGAGGTCTGAAAAGGAGATTTTGGGTTTGGTTTGAATCCTGGGTGAAAATGTGAATGGAGGTTTTCTTTCAGATAATAGGGATCATACGACATATGTATTTGTTGGTCTTTATTTTCAAATCCTAAAATAATTCCTGGGTACATAAATTTTTACCTTTGGAACTGAGATCTTCTGTATCAGGCTTCTGATTATGAATTTAGTGTAGCTTAAGCACCACATTTCTCTGTTCTTTATCTCTGTCCTCTATCATTTCTGTCATCGGCAAATTTTAGTCTTTTTGCTCAATGTATTCATTTCAATTACTATCTTCCTCTAACTGTGCCCTACTGTCATGGGTTCAGCAGTAGCAGTCATTTTTTCTCCTTCTTAGTGGCTGGTGCAGCGTTGTGTTTCTAACTTTCAGCCTGAGAAC
>WYDI02002400.1:43233-64788 GCA_009867235.2 Psittacus erithacus
GTTACTGGACTGTTCTTATCTCAACCCGTGGGAGTTGCATTCTTTCTATTCTCCTCCCCATCCCTCCGGGACTGGGGTGGGGGGGGAAAGGACAGGTTGTGGGGGAAAAACAAGCAGGCTACATGCTTTTTCTAATTTACGACTAAGCTTAAACCACGACACCTACATGCTTGGTTTCCAGATCAGTCTTCAGTTAGATGTCCTGTGAATTTTGATCGCTAAAATCATATTCATATTTGTGTGCAAACTCTGCTTCTAAATTTATATCCAAGTCAATCTTAAGCCCACCTGTTTTAAGGGTTAAATTTCAACTGCTGTGCTAGAATCTATAAATGTTTGAGTTCACATATTACTGAAGGATTTGATAGACAGAGAGATACAAAGGTTTAGTAACTTAAGTCATCATCAGACCTGTACTTGGGTTTTGATTCCCACATCAACTGTGTATAATCTTTAAAACAAACATGGATTATCGCAAGCTTGAATGAAAATTGATATTATAGTGTATATTGTCAGTGGAACTATTTCACCAGCTCATTTGATTTTCAAGAATCTGATAGCATTAAACACATCCCTTGTTTGTCTTGATGTAAAGTCAACAGAATTTTACCTTAGAAGTTAATATTTATAGCCATTTGTCTTAGTGAAATAAGCTGAGTAATATCTTTATATTTTCCTATGCTATGAATCAACTCCATTTATTATGCAACAAGCAGTTTTCATGAAAGTGGTTGCTTTGCATTAATCTCTAGAAAATTTAGTGTTTGTCCTGCTAGGAAAAAGAAGCATTACTGAACAACACATTCCTTGTATTCTTTATATTTCTACACATAGCCATGTGAATTTGGGTAGAGATTGTATTTTACCCTCTATATCTAAAAGATGGAAGCAACAAAAAAATCTCCTGCATGATTGTCAGGTTTGCAAAACAATTAGAGATTCAACTATCTCTGAGATCGTAATGTAAAGCATAGATTTGGAGGGCAAATGAAATGTAAATATTTTAAGGTACATTTCCTATAATGAGCGTGATGAAAGAGTGATTATATTCTCATCCTAATGATGCAGAGGCAGGAGTCAGAGTCTTGTTCTGTTTTCACTGCCAAATTTGAATGCTAAATGAATACCTAATCATTTAGAGTAGCTTGCAAGTGTTAGACTTGTCCCTCTCCTCTCCACTGCTGTTGTTGTGGAACTTGGTGGTGTTGTGGAACTTGTAACTCTCACTAAAGCTCTGCAGGTTAAAATATATTATTTCTTGTTTTTCCGTATATATTAAAGAATATTTCAGGCCAGTCCAAAGACAAAAACTGTACTACTATTTTTAGGATAAATTCTGCTACCAAAAAGGTGATGTCACTTATTCTGTTTAGTAGAAATGCCAGAAATAACATGTATAGTAGGGGGTTCTGAATCTGATTCTTTGGTTTCTAGATTCTTCAGCACCAAAAGAGATTATTCTGGAGGAAATGTAACTATTTACATAAACTGCATGCAACTGTTAACAATGTAAAAACATGATTAAAAAGAACACAAGTCATTTCTTTTTGGATATATTCAATATTAAAATTTGTAAAGTCACTAAATTCACCTCTGTGATTAATTTTATTTCTAAAGGCTTCAAAATATTTGATATTAAAAAAAATAATACTAATTTCAAACCTACTTTCACTCTCCTATAACTATTAGGTGATGATTTTAGCTACCCTTAAATCAGAGATTATATCTGCAGAAGTCACCCATGATTAAAGCCCCATCATTTTATCATCCTTTTAAGACATATTTACTGTTTTCAGGGTCTGTGAATTTTTAATATTCCTGTAGTGAAGCAACATATTGCCTTAATTAAAATAAGTCACATTGATTTATGAATCTCTGACTGAAATTTGTCAAATAGTGATTAAGGTGTAATAGAAAGATGCAATCATAGTTACCAGGATTTCAGCAGTTGTTTCACAGTGAGAATCTCTTGACCTTACAACTCATTTACTCTTCGGCTTGGCCTGGTAATCTCCAGAAGGAAATGATGTGGAACACATGAGGATTCAGGTCAAAACCTTGCTAGAATCAGTGTGAAAGAGCAAAAGATTATTAAGACTCTCAATAAATTATGGCTGAAAATTATTTCAAGGAAAAATTATGCTAGGATGCAAAAGAAGCCATCATAAAAATCATTAAATAAAATGCCTTCATCCCACTGAAACCATACCAAACCTGGGGCTTATTGACAGTGTGCAAAATGCCTGCTTAGGGAAAGATTGATTTTCAATGTTGTAATGGAAATATCTCTGTTTTCAAAAGCTTCTTGCTATTTGTAGTAAGAGATATCAAGAAACACATACACAGTTCTATTATGTGCATGTACTTTTTTCCTAACTGCTCCACTACTTACATTAATAAAGTCTTGTAGTAATGATATGCAAAACTATTTGGACAAGAAACAGAGTCAGGGTTTTTTGTTTGCTAACACCAAATTCTTTCTCGAAACACCATAAAATTCCCTTCATGTGCACATTCTGATACTGCGCTCATTCATTCTTACTGCATAAGAGTATCAATACCAAGTTTGTACAGAAGCTGGAGGCAGTATTTTCAAAAAGCTTTTTTCAGTCTAAAATTGTAACTGATAATATCTGAAGAAATTACGCTTTTTTGCAGGTTGCAATTGGGTGTTTTTACTTTCTGCATCTTTGCGGTTGCTTCTTACCTGGAAGTGGTTAAGGTGTTTAGCATCATCTTCTTATTTTCTCACTGTTTAGCTTTTGCCTTGAATCCAGACCTTATCTAAACCCTCCCAGTTTGGGGAGTGATAGACACATAGACCTATCACATGTCTTACTGCTGTTCCACATCCCTAACCCTGTTGCTCAGCTTCTTGCCACTCTCCAGATTTCCACAACTTCTCCACTACGCAAAGAATGCATGTTCTACTTATATTGACTGTAAATCAATAATCTAGCTATGGCTCACTGGTCTCTTCCTCTACTTACTGACTAGTGATGGCACACCCTTTTCAATACCAAGATCTCGATCTTTCCTGAGGGACTGAAAGTCTAGTAAAATTTCAACTGGCAATTATGCTTTGATTTGTTAATTGTATATCTCAGCCTGACAACCTGACTATATGAAAAAAGGATTTTCAGTGGCCCTTTCGCTTCATCGTGTTCTTAAAGACTAGAGATGTGGCTGTCTTATTCAACACCAACAGAGAAGGTAATCTTCAACAGAGCATGTCTTTTCTGCTTCCAAGACATTTTCTGATGAAAGGTGAAGGGCTGCAAAACATCATTCACACTTATTCACACAGGTAAATACAGATAAAAGGCAAGTGATTTAAACAATCATGTGAACACCTGGAAAAATCCGTCACTTAAAAGACAAGATCTCCATAAAATGAAGGAGAAAACAACTAAGCAATATGTGCAAAAATACTACAGGGTGATTACAAAAGTAAGACATGGCAGAAAAGTATGTTTTCTCAGTAGTAAATATGCTACAATTTCACTGTTACTACTAAGTACTTAAGAGAGAGAGCAAGCAGAGAAATTCTCAACTAGTAAGGGCTACATCTTTGTAATAAATACAAATACAAAACTGTACTTTAGGATCAGTTAGCAGATGCTACTTTTACATTTCTAGTTACACAAATGTTACCTTGGGAAGTCAGTAGAATGTTTGCATCCATATTTATTACACTTGGTGCAATCCTCAAAAATAACCTCATGACATTATAAATGCCATTAAGAGATTCTTTCCCAAATTACTTGCCGTTGTACAGGAAACCACCAGATGGCGACCAGAAATGCAGCTCTTCATCATTTCCTGAGATTGAATACTGTTCTGTTCATCTGTCTTCAGGCCTAGCTTCCTGGTGGCCTCAAAGGGCAGACAGCTTAGAGTCGGTGGAAAGCAAGCATTTCTCACCTTCTGCAGTTTACACTTGCTTGCCAGCCAAAACTGTAAAACAGTTGCAAGCAACTTAAACATGCATGCATCTGTTCATAATATACTCTGCTATGAAATTAATTGTATAAGTTCTCCTTTGCCCTCACCCTAGCAACATGTTCAGTCTCTGAGTTTTTCAGAGATAAATCTACTATTTTACTCTTGAAATTCTAGGGCATCTATCAGCACAGTGTCTGGGAGCAAGATATATTATAACACAGAGCTGGAGCCTAACTGATATGGGAGAGAAAGTACATTAGCAGCAGAAGAAAAACAAAGCAATAAAGTGAAAAAGGCTCATGACAGAAGTAAGAAAGTTCTTCCACTATTATAATAATGTACATATTTATTACACTGTCTCAGTCTTGCTTTTAGTCACAAAACAATAATTGTGTATCAAATGAATGAGTTTTCTTGTTGCCGTTGTGCCAGCTTAACTGGGTTTATAATTTTCTTTGTTACATCTGCTTCATTAATTTGTTTTAAATGACCTGAGAAACTACTGGGATAAAATTTTAGTTCTAGCAATATTTTACTGCTAAATAAGTTATGTGGACAGTAATTGTAAGTGGATATTCAGTCTGCAGTTGTCTTCCCATATACGTGTTATAGTCTGCTCTTTCAGATGCGAAAGCTAATTACCTACTATCCGCAGTTCTCAAATCCTCTAGGCTAGCTTTGCAGTTTCTGTGGCTAGTGGCACATATATTTGCCTATGTTTCATTAAGCTCCCTGGGCCTTTCTCAAAAGAATGTTTTCCATACTTGCATTCTGTACGTTGAGTATTTGGACATGCAAACTCTTGGTCTGCAAACCTAATGAACCTTTAAGCTCAGCCTTTTCAGTTTATATGAAGTAAAGTAAAGCAGATATATGGATGGGAGTCTTTTGATGTATTCAGGAGCTAATCTCTCTTCTTCCCCTTGTGACAACTCTTTAGAGTGCTCTCAGCTCAGAGAATTGATTCATACCTAAATCTTAAGATACAGAAAATGCTGTCCCACATCGGAAGTTGTGCTAAAGAGGTAAATGTGACAGACAGCACAGGAATTAAATTGCTTCCAGCAAATATCATGGTATTGCTATTAGTTCTCAGTACTCCCCTAGGCACTCCAGCATACACCACTCCTCCAGCCAACTCCACATGAGATGTGTAGAGGTCTGAGGTAACTAAGTAATTTCCCACTGTCTTCAAGCGTACTTGTGCAGCAGCAATATGGTTCTCCTCAGATCCTTAGAGCAGCAGGTCATGTTCCTTATAGCTACCATAGTAAGAGAAGAGATGGTAGACAAAAATGAAATCCTTTTTACTCTTAAGACAAGTCTACCTCTCAGTGTTCTGTAGGTGTTTACTACTATGTACCTAGGTATATTCAGTTGTCTGGATTTAATGCTGAATATCCTGTATTCCATAATATATGAAAATTATACTATACTATAATACATACAACTATAGAGTATTTGTGTACATGTTATATTCTATATAGTGTTTGATACATATTCTATAACATATGATTATACGCTTTGTCTTATCCCAGAATGTTCATTCATTTGACCCCGATGACAAAAAAGTGTCATGAGTGCAAAATTTTATTTCTAATTTCTGTAGATTACATGCAATGAGCATGCTCCATTACAGCTTAAACGGATCTGAGCTCTTTCAGGACTAATACAAGACTAAATATACCAGTCCTTGATGTGAGCTATTGCTTCATAAATGCAATAGAAATGTACTAGGAAATACAAAGGAAAAAACAAAATATGATTTTCTGTATTCTTCAGGGCTTCCGTTGAAAATCCTATTCCGTGTGCATGTTCTGCCAATTAGATGTCACTTACTGTAGGTTTCATTTCATGAATTAAGTAGAAAGCATGAGTGAAAATATTTTTTCTACATCACCTATTTCGTTCAAAACAAGAGCATACTCCAACTTTAATTTATGTCTAATAGATGTGAATTCTGAATACAAAATAAAATAAGAAGCATTAGAAATAACATTTCTTACACTGTTAACCAATAATCTCAAAAACCTATCAAAAATTTCCCTTGAGCATGGCCCTCTATAGGTCTATTTAACCAGTCACCCAGCTTTAAGCTGAACTACTAACTCTGAAAATCTTTTCTTTTTTTCTGAGGTATGAGACCTAAAGACAGCAGTGAGAAGCAACATAAAGCTTCTGAAACGAGCTTTCTTCCTGTAACCCCCTATTCTGGGGAAAAGTCCATCATCTTCACCAATATACAATGCTGTACAGATTAGGCAAACTTCTAAGACCTCCTTTCTTTGTAACTTTAGATCAGAGAGATAGAAAATATAAATTTAAAATAAAATACCTCCATTAATGATGGACTCAAGCTAGTTAACCAAAATATACCCTGATACTGTCTTTAGGGACTCAAAAAATAAAAGGAGGAGGTGATAAGGAGGAAATATATCATTTCAGTGCTGTTCTTTCTAATCTAACTTTTTTCTCAGCTGGGCAACTGGAAAGATGGTAATTTCAAAGCCACACATTGTCCCACTTAAAATACTGCCTTTCAAAATAAACAAAGTGACATCAACCATTATATGTCATAAATTTTACTATCTACTAATCTTTCAGAAATATCAATGCTTGGTGTGATGCAAGCAAAATATTTTAATAAATATTTCAGGTATACTTACTCCAAAATCAAAGAAGGCACATTATGAAATTTGTGTAACTAAACAAAAAGTTCATTTAATAATATGCAAGGAAAAAAAGGATTTTGCTGATTGGGCCTACTTGCTCAACCGGATTTTAACTATAAGTATAACTATGAGTTCAGTTTTGCATCTCCAGTTTTGGAGAATTTTTATTTTTAATTTCCATGTTTACTTACATTACTTATAGGAACCTGGTTTGTCTGAGAGATGCTGCAGTCTCACATTAGAGGGAGGCAAAGGCACAGAGTTTCTTTCCATAAACTGACATGTTTCACAATCATAGAATCTCAGAATGGTTAGGGTTGGAAAGGACCTTAAGAACATCTAGTTCCAAGCCCCCTGCTATGGGCAGGGAAGTATCACATTGCACCATATTGCCTAAGGCACTGTCCAACCTGGCCTTGAACACTGCTAAGGATGGGGCATTTACCACTTCTATGGGCCTCCTGTTCAAGTGCCTCACCACCCACACAGTAAAGAACTTCTTCCTTATGTCTAACCTGAACTTCCTCTTATTAAGTTTAAACCCATTACCCCTTGTCCTGTCGCTACAGTCCCTAATGAAGAGTCTGTCCCCAGCATCCTTGCAGGCCCCCTTCAGATGCTGGAAGGCTGCTATGAGTTCTCCATGCAGCCTTCTCTTCTCCAGACTGAACAACCCTATCTTTCTCAGCCTATCTTCACATGAGAGGTGCTCCAGTCCCCTGATCATCCTTGTGGCCTCCCCTGGACTTGGTCCAACAGCTCTATGCCCTTTTTATGTTGAGGACGCCAGGACTTCTTTCTCACAGTACTTTGAGCGAGATTTCCCGATAGCAGAGTAGCGGGGCAGGATAACCTCCTTTGACGTGCTGGTCACACTCCTTTTGATGACTGCATTTTCTCTGTAGATTGGCAGGCAGTTCCTCGTAAAACATGATTGTATGATCAAAGACAAGAGTTTTTCACATGATTTTCAGTGGGTTTACTTTTATGCTTTATGATCATTGCACTTCAGCACCAAGAATAGTTGCAGTCAAGATGTCCCCTTGGTAAATCTGAAATTTCTGGATGAAACAGCGACCAGTCCTAAATCCAGACTAGTCAGGTTAAGTATACTAATGCCTACTGCTGTGACTTTCAAAGTATTTCAAGATAAGACCTTGAAGGTTTTGTGGGTTTTTTTAATAACAGCAATAGTGAAGCAGCAGATGGAATGCCCAGTGAGGTGGTGAAATCTGTCTTTGGAGAACTGTCATGTTAAGATACCAGGTAGTCTACCCGCTTCCCAAGAAGGATGAGACCCTTGTATCCAATCTGCCTGACCGCCCTGGGCAGCCCGCAAAGTTGGAGGGTGTTCACGCAACCTATTCAGGGACCCTAAGAGCAGCACCAAGATGATAGAGGTTAGGGAGACCGGTCTACTTGTTTCCCAGGAAGGACGAGACCCTTGTATCCGACCCTTCTACCCCCTTTTTAGGTAGCTCACAAAGTCGGAGGGTGTTCGTTTAACCTATGCAGGAACCTCACGAGCAGCACTTTAGGCCAAATCCCTTAAAAGTTTCCAGAAACTTATATATATAAGAAATTTATTGCATGTACTTGTGACAGGATACAGGTTCAAGATAGCTGGTGATAGTGACTGACTGCGAAAACAGATTTGGTTAGAATTAAAACTGATCAGTGATAATACTAAATAGCTAGCAAGATGTTAGTAATTAAATACGCATAACACAAAGCTCTTACCCTATTGGGGGGGAGAAGAGAGATCCAGGCCGTCGACTGATCCCAGACGTTTCGATGGAGGGCTTCTCCCACCCATCTCCCTTCTATTTATCCAATTTGTACTATTTCTTTACTTTTAGGTGGAGCTTGAGTTACTCTAGTCATAAATTCCTTTCATACCTTTGTTAGGATTGGTGTAAATTTTCCTCGCTTCGATTTAAAGGTACAGACTAAAAGAGTTTCAGAGCGCAAGCTCAGTGAGGGGTGGTCACAACCTGGGCAGGGGTCTCTCTTGAGGTGGGTGTGTGTTTTAGTATTATAATGAGTTCAGCTGCAGGACATGTTCTCGCCATCACTGCTGATGCAGTAGCTACAATCCATCTCTCTTGACAGCATCCAGGCAGTTCTTCCTCCCTGATAACAGGAATGAGCCGTGGTACTTCCGTGCCACTCTACTTCCCATTTCAAGGATATTGCCCTAGGAGCAGCATCTGTGTCTTATCTCAAGGTTGCTCTGACAATACAGACTCTGAGGTGAGCTTTGTGAAACCATATTTCTTCATTTTTCCCCAACCTCAGTTATTTTCCTACAAGAACGTAAAAACTTGATGGTACAAGTTATCCCTGCTTTGTGCAGGGGTCACTAAGTCATAGTCCTTTACAGGTTACTACGTAGCTTGTCTAACCTAGGTCTCTCTTGGATTCAACAGCAGAAAGCCAAGAGATTGAGTAGCCTTTGTTACTTCTCCCATTGTTGAAGCTGAAGGTTACTTTCGACACGTATCTCTGGAGGGATTGTGAGGAGCTATGCTTCTTGTCTTTCCATCAGACAACACCACAGACCTGTCAGGCCTTCATTTCCTGGTTCATTAACTCTTAGAACTTAAGATTTCTCAGATTTCAGAGCATGATCCTTTCTTACATGCTCTCTCACCTTCTGTCTTCCTCCTCTATTGCCCTTTTCCCTCTTCTGTGCTGGACTATGATTCACCGAGAAAATGAGACATAATAACTCGAAGTGGTCTTCTACCTTCATATCAATACTACAAAAATGTACATTGCAAGTGCAGTAACTTCTGTGCTGCTGTTAGGCTCTGATGGTCAATAGGTGGCCCAAAGTATGACATCTTACCTTTCAAGTCAAAGTTAAGTCAAAAGATCTAGAGAAGACAGTTAACAGATATCTGTGCTCACAACTATCCATTGTCTGTGAACATCCAAGTAGGTGGAATGTACCTATTGCTGAGCCTGGTAGTGTAAGAGCACCCCAGACCCATTTGCTAAAGTGAAACAACACCTTTGGCCTTCTTGATGTGTAGGATACTGAGGTTGCATATTTCTTCTGTAGGCTCAATGTCTCCCTAATATACATTCCTTCATATTCCCATCCCTCTCTACGATCATTCATTTAGAGTAGAAAATTAACAGAACAATGCAAAGTGAAATTTTTTAAAGGAAGCATAACTAACGCAAACTCCAATTAAAACTCCCATCCCTATGATATTAAGGAAAACTCACGCGGACTTCAGTAGGAGTTTTGATCGAGTACTTAATTGGTCCAGTGTCACTTGGCTCACAAATATAGTAAGATTAATAAGAAATAGCAAGCAGCCAAAAAAATTAGTTAGGATGTCTAATTGCAAATTATCTGTGCATCTGTGCATGTCAGCCTTGAAAACATCAATGCAGGCCTAGTCCAAGATGAAACAAAGGATGTAGTGATGTATATAGACTCACAAAAGACCAGTTCAGAAGGGACCTCAAGGATCATGTGGTCTGATCTTTCTTGGAAAAAGTACAGTCTAGACAAGATGGCCCTCTCCAGCTGAATCTTAAAAATGTCCAGTGCAGGGGAATCCACCACTTCCCTGGGGAGTTTAGTCTAACTGCTGATTGTGAAAAATTCTTGTTGTGAAAAATTTTCTTCTCATGTCAAACTGGAATCTTCCCAGGAGTAACTTGAGTCCCTTGTCTTTTCCATATGACTTCTTATAAAAAAGGAGTCTCCAGCTTCTTTGTAGCCACCCTTTAAATACCAGGACATGGTGATAAGGTCTCCCCTGAGCCTTCCTTTCTCAAGGCTGAACAAATCCTGTTCCCTCAGCTTTCCCATAAACAGCAGGCTTCCAAGTCCTTTTACCATCTTGGTGGCCCTTTCCTGGACTATTTCCAGCCTGTCCACACTCTTTTTTGCACAGAGGGGACCAAAACTGAACACAGTATTCCAGGTGCGGCCTGACAAGCACTGAGTGGGATAACGACTTCTTTATCTCTGATGGTGGTGTCCTTGTTGATGCAACCCAATATCTTGTTGGCTTTCTTTGACGCAGCTGCACACAGTTCACTCATATCGAGCTTGCTGCCCACCAGGGCCTCCAGGTCTCTTTCCATAGAGCTGCTCCACAGCCATGTAAACCCCAGACTATACTGCACTCTTGGATTATGCTTTCCCAGGCACAAGACCTTGCACTGGTCCTTATTGAACTTCATAAGGTTCTTGTTAGCCTTCTTTACCAGCCTATCCAAGTCTTCCTGTAGGGTGGATCTCCCTTTCTAAGTGTCCACTTCCCCATTCAGTTTGGTATTGTCAGCAAACTTAGGGTACGCTTGATCCCATCTTCCAGATCACATATGAGAATATTAAACAGCATTGTCTCAGTATCAATCCCCACTAGTGATAGGTTGCCAATTTGAAGAGGACATATTCACCACCACCCTCTGGGTGTAGCCTGTCAGCCAGTTACCCACCATCTACACAGACCACTTGTCTTGACCATGAGCTCTAGGAGTTCTTCTAGGAGAAGGCTGTGGGAAACTGTATTGAAAGCCTTGTGAAAATCCAAGTAGACAATGTCCACCGTTCACCCCACATCAAGCCAGCAGGTTACTTTGTTGTAGAAGGCAATTAGATTTGTCAAGCACTATTTGCCCATGCAAATCCATGCTGGCTTTTCCCAGTCATGTGTTTCATCTGGCTTATGGTAGCTCCCAGAAGGATTTGTTCCATAAGTTTCCCTGAGCCTGAAGTAAGACTGATGGGCCTGGATCTTCTTGTAAGCCTTTTAAGCCATGGGGGTAACATTAGTTTTCCTCCAGTCTTCTGAGACATTTCTTCAATCTCCATGACTTCTCAAAGATTATGGAGAGTGGCCTCACAGGAATGTCAGCCAGCTTGCCCAGAGAAGCTCTGGATGCCCTGTTGTTGGAAGTGTTCAAGGCCAGGTCAGATGGGGCTTATTTGCTGCTCTAGTTGGCCAGGAATCATTCCCCAGTTGGTTGCAACAGTATGAGCATTGCTGCTTTGGACCCTGGTCCCTTAGTCCTTCAGGGTAACACCCCCTCACCAAGTTGGCCAGTCTTCTGCCAAAGATTCCCTTGACTCTTCTAGACAGATGGATCCCATCCCTCCCTAACAGGCTATAGTAATCAAAGACTACCCTGCTGTGAAAAAAACAAAAACCCTCACAACAGCATCAGCCATGAAGTTAGAAGTTGATTTGCATTGTACACCTATTTCTGACTGTACATGTCCTCTAACAAGTAAAACTGAAGAGAAGGTAACTTGGGCAACAATACTTTTCTCTTGCACTTCCTGGGCTTTGTAGTCTTCTTTGATTCTGTACAGGTTCCATCTTGCAATGTCATTCATGCTCACATAAAAGGGCAGCAATGGAGAGTAGTCTGTGCTCTTGCCAAGTTGTGGCACCCTCTTGCCAACATCTTGGACCTTTTCTCATGGAAGGTAGCATACCTCTCATGACATCCTGTCAAGTTGGTAGATGGGTGCCTCAATACCCCATACACAGCAAAAATGCTGCCAGCTTCTGGTGGAGATGTCTGCTTTTCCTTGGGGATCCCTGGTTCTGGCAGCTCCCCTGTACACCTCAATCTAACCCTCAGTCACAGAACTTACTGTTGCTGCAGCTGCATGCCTCAGTGACTGAGTGGTGCTTTTAATTTTGCCATGTTTATGTATAAATAAATATTTTAAACAGAAGAAATAATAATAACAAACAAGAATAATTTTTTTCAATACAGTAATTCGAGGGCACTTTGGTATGCCCACTGCATTACCTAAAAACACAAACTATGGAGCATGTGAAGAAAAAAGGAGAGAAATTTATTAGGATTTAGACACAAAATATACTGCAGACAGCTCAAAAGACACCTCTGACAAAAATTCTGTCTGAGATAAATGTAGAAGTCTTTCCTACTGTTAATTGGGCTATGTGAACTTTTTAGCTCTCCTCTCTAAAGACAGATGAATCAGAAAGAATGGTTTGGTTTTGGAAACAACGTGCTGTTTGGTCCTCATTTGCCTAAAGAACCCCTGCCCAAGAGATCTTAGCTGTAATCTTGAGAGAAATCTGGTTTTGCACTCCCTCTTTTAGCAATCAAGAAAATGAAAATATCACTAATGCAGAGTGATCAAGTGTTCCTAAGAGTCTGAATTCAAATAAGACAATGAAGTCACTGAAGGCTGATGGGGCTGTGGACACGTCTTTGTGATAATAGATGGTGTTCAGCAGCTGGCTGTAACGCTTTACACCTAAAGCAGGAATCAGACCAAGTGACTGGAGTCAGCTAGGAGCAGCAATCTGTCCTCTACTCAGTGTTGCTCTGCAGTGCAGCATGGGGATGTGGCATTTGAGTACATGGGCATGCAAAAAGACAAGACTGGAATTTACCTACACAGATCTTTTAACAGCAACTTAGAAAATGCTGTATGAACAAGCTAACAGCTAGAAGGAGATGGATGTCTGAACACAGGTGATCTCTTTCTTGTATGCATTTATTGTGTCTGGAGGACTGGAGCCTAATTGATGTATCCTCCTGAAATACCTGAAAGGTAAGAGGCAGTATTGTCCCTATTTCTGATCAGGGAATTGAAGCACTGGGAGATTAATAAATTGCCCAAAGTGATACAGGTAAGGAGTAAACCCTAGTCTTCTGACACCAACTCGGTGCTTTAGTAATCTTCTCAGTTACAGTTGCTATAGGAAAATAAGTCTGATCTCTTGTAAATATCACCTAGACCTTCAGATGTGTAATCCTGCTTGAATGCATAACAGCTGCTTCATTGGCTGAAGAACTGAAAGTCAACAAAACATACGAAGACATCATTACAACACTTTAACACTGCCTATGACCATATGTTGTAGTATTGATATTCTGCTGTTGCTGCTCTGTACACCCACAGTAGTTTCATGTCAAAATCTGCAAAGATGTAAAGTTATAAATTCTTCTTCTACCAAAATGTTAAATAATGATGTTGAAATTTATTGCATATATAAAATATTATATTTGTACATATACCAAAGCTAATCTTGTGTTTTTAAATATCATGAAACAACTACCTTTACACCTTAAAATACTGTCTTCATGAGTCAATGGTGAAAGGCCAGCAGATTGGTCTGAAGTTCTACAAGGTCACAGATAAGATGATGAATAGCAAAAAAATATTCAATTTTATGTAACTAAAATGTGCCTATTAGCATTACCATGTTTCAGGGGACTGGTTAGTTATTGTTAAAACATGCTAATATGAAACTTTGATATTCAAGTTTGAGGTATATAAATGACTAAGCAGATAATGTCCCAGATTTACTCAGATTATGACAGCAGAGACTGCAAAAATACTAATGAAGGTAAAATCAACAGAAACAGAATTTGTAAAGCATACCTCCCCCCCAAAAAAAATACCAACTAGATAAGATTCAGCTAAAGCAAATGGGTATTTTCCCACATTTGAAAGTGGTGATAAAAGGGAAAAATGTCATAAATATGAAAAGACTTTAAAGTCTTCTCAAGTGTGATTCTTATAAATGACATTCAGTGGTAATGTTAGCTATTTCATCTCTAAGCTTTGCTACATGGTTCAAATTTATCCAACTGTAATAGATCTCCAGTGGTTCAGAAAGGTTAACTGTACTCTGACAAGGTATTTCACCACATATTAATGATCTTTCATTGTTTGCTTTCTCTTTTACTGAGAGCAAACAATGAGAAAAAACATCTTTTTTTTCCATTTTAACTTCCAAAAGCTTCTGCTGTTTCTTTATTGTTCTTTTATCCTCTCCCTGATTTACTCTGGAACTCTTCTCCAGTCTTTTGCAGGGTTATACAGTTCCTGTTTTGACTCCTAGCACAGGAATGGGGAACATCATGTCAAAGCATCTTTTCATGTCCTTCCTCCACTATTTATTAATTCATATAAAATATTAGAAAGTCACATAGCACCAAAGCTCTTCTTGTGATCAATATGTGTTGCAAGGCTCTAGATGTGCTTTATCCTCTACTGTTTTTTCTGCTGTTGGATTCAGTCTCGACACTCATTCTCTCCCAGAGGTTACCACCACCACTGATAACTGAGCCCTTTATGCGTCCTTCTTACCAACTCAGACAAGGGCATTTTTCACACCCCAACTGAATATCCTTGCTAAGGAAGGAGGATCTATCATTCCCTTTCTTTATCACAGTGACATTCTGTATAACTAATCCACTGGGGCAGCTACTTAACGGCTGACCTAGTGCTCACTGTATTCCATCGAGAAGCAAGAAATGAGAGACCCAAGTTCCCAGCGTGATAAATATTTAATTAGTCATCTGATGTGAAACATCTCCAATAAGACAGCTTGGAAAAAGACACTACATGCTGGCAGCTACTGCATGTATCTAATTGGCAGGAAAGCCCTTACTTATCTTGCTCCATGTATAATTGTATGCCAAAGGAAGGAAAACATAATAATAGAGAACTTTTTCTTCTAGCACACTACTTCAATCACTACAAAGTCTAGCAAAATTCATATGGGAAATAAAGGAGAAAATTTTAGCTAGAACTATTTATTGACAACAATAATGAAGTTTTTTTTAATCAAGATGTGATCCAGGTTTAAGCAGTTATCGTTCAGTGAAATCTCATGACCAAACCTGTCAGGAGGGCTAATTAAGTGATTGCAGTAATTTCTCTGGGCTCTGTAAACTCAGAATTTATCAACACAATGTGAAAAGGCAAGTCAGCAGTGAAGGACAATAAAGGATCTGTCTTCAGCTTTGAGTGACTTACTGAGCTCACAACATTGCAATGTTCTTTGGTCTGAACAAGATACAGAGAAAACATTCAGACAACAGACAAAGTTCCCTCAAGTCTGAGAATAAATATGCTAGCCTGAACCACTGTATGAGATTATGAACTGGAAAGGACTTTGTGGGCCCTTCCATGAATCCATAAAAGCAAGCAGTAATCAGTTCTTTTCTTCCAATGCTCTTTGATATTTAGGCAGCCAGAGCTGCAATGTGAAGGTAGTACTCTTCTATGAAGTTTCTTGTGACCTGAACATTTTTTTTGTATTGAATTGTCTTTGAGTCACCAGAGTCACCAGTATTTCAACCAGATTTCATAGTAGTGAAGAACAGCAGAGGGCATGAAATTCTTACTCTAGATGTCTACCATGTAGCCTGTCTACAGCAGACTTACTCTCTGGACTCCGTTATAGTCTTGGAGAGCTAATCAATACAGTTAATGGAGTTTAAAGAACAATTCATCTGACCAAATTTAAGACAAGATGAGCAGCTCTCTAGATGCCATTGACTGTATTGGCTATATCTCCATTGACTGTAATGGGATTTACACAATTAATTCAAGTATAGGCAGATGCATTACATATAACCAAGGCAAGATGAATCTTAACCAGATCTTTTCCATTATGCAGGTAATGAGAATGCCCAAATCTACATTATACAGTTTACATGATATGCCTGCATGTGATCTTTTTGTTTGAATCCCTTTGTTTCAACTGAAATAGAACTGAAGGCTGGCATCAGCCTTCATCATGGCTAAGAGGCTGAGAGCAATCAGACAAGTTGCTAATAATACTGTTCCTTGTGTGACATGGCGTAAAAGAACTGCTGTATCTTAGCAATGCTACACACAGGCAGTCCATCTAAGTTTGAGCAGATTGCTGACTTTGATGTGTGTGTGAATATACATATATATGCATCCCTGGAAATCAAACTGTGCCCTTGTTTGCTTATAACAATTTACCAATTCAGTAATTCAAGGGATAGCTGGTCTTGAGAGTTCAAATTTTCAAATATATGACTGTCCTACCTTAAACTGATTGGAAAGGAGAACATCGTATCTTCAGTATTCCACTATTACTTGGATTAGATATTAAAATGTGTTCATTTATGTGTGACATAATGTAACTATTTTAACCTAAATTTGAATTCCAGTAGATGAGGATAAAAATCTAAATATAGGAAAAAAAAAAACAACAAACCAGAAATAAAAATACCATGGATGTTTCAGAAAGAGCTATATGCCACAATATTTTAAAGAATGCTAGAAGGTGAGAAGATTCTTGTAAGAACTATTCTCATAAAGTATATGAAAATGTTCACTATGATGAATAAAAGATTATTAAACTCTTTTTTACCCTGAATCCATGCTTGGCTTGACCTTATCTCATTAAGAACTTGGTGCTGAAATACTATCTGCCAGCTGGCGTTATAATTCTGGGTCCAAGGACCATGGACTAATTCCTTCAGGTGACATGTGTCCAGGCAAGAAAATCAGTAGTGATCTCCTGTTACCTTTAAAGTTTGTTTAACAGAGAACAATAGTTTTGTCTGAAAATACAGTTATACAGTTCAGTCTATTTCCAATACTTTAACTGATAGGAATACAATTTCTAATGACCACCTGAGACATTCCATTTTATCCCCCCATCAGAATCAATAACAAGAAATAACCAGTGAGTTTTTCTCAAAAAATCAGTGATATGGAATAATTGTTTTCCAGAGAATTATCGCTTTCATGGATGATTTAGATTTGGCATTGCAATTAAATTATTTTTCTTTCATTACTGAAAATATTTCTCTAAGTTCCTTATTTTAAAAAAATTCTATTCATCCCTGGGCATATGTTATTTACTGATAAAAGTAAGCAACAGGACATGTTTCTCCAAATCATATATAAATATATGAAGCCTGCATATGCAGAGCATTAGCTATGCAATTTTGAAAAGGGATTTATGTTATTCAGCACATATAGTTATCAACAAGCGCAACTGCATTCAGTCAGTACAGAAACAAGAAACAAAAGGATAAAGAAACTATCTGGGCTTTCAAAACCATAGAAAGGTAAAAAAAGCATATCACGCTATTAAAAATAAGCATGATATATAATTACAGACCTCATAAATTTCTTCCTTTTTGAGTTATGATACAGAACTGCAGTGAGGTCAAGTGGTTTGCATAGAATCATAGAATGGTTTGAGTCAGAAAGGACCTTAAGATCACCTAGTTCCAACCCCCCTGCCATGGGCAGGGATGCTTCACACCACACTATCCTTAGCAGTGAAATTATGTGAAAAAGTAAAAAGAAAAAAATAGGAGGCAGAAATGTGAATTTGATAAAGGAGCTAAAAAAAAGCTGCCCAAAAACCCCACTTGATCCACAGCTACACTCCTGTTATCATAGTCATACTTTTCCCCTTAGAAGTCTGCCCACGGACATGAACATTGAAAACAATTCTATGCAAATAGTGAAAAGACTTTTTCTTGATGTCATGTGGGAGCCAGACCAATGGGCCAGCTGTGCTAGGCTATTAGCAGAGTTATCAAAACCTTGTCTGTAAAAAGTATGCATTTCAGTATGACAATGGTAAAGTAGAATATTTATTGAAAGTATGGCCACCCTGAGTGTCTCATTGGAGATTTGGGCTTTCAAACAGTAAATGGAACTAGCTGTTTACCAGGAAGCATCCATTTTGATGCATTAAAATTACACTTTTTGTCAATTATCAGGTCCTCAGGCAGAAAGATAATGCTCAGAGAAGAGCTTCACAGATTCCCAAACAGAGAGGCCCTGTAATTTGACCTGGACTGAAAACACCACAAATAAAATTTTACTGCTAAAAGAGTATACAAACAGTGTTACCCAAATAATCTCAAATATCAGTGGACCTCTACGGGATGAAAACCTAGCCACAATAATTCAATTCAAATCTTTTAAAGAATTATAGTCTACATTATTATGTTCAGGAAATATGACTTATCTGACAGTAATAATTTATTTATAAAAGCACATCAATGTCTTAAGTATTGTGGCTCCATTAGATAATACTGTGCTGCTATCCACATATGTAGTCATGTAATATACATGCAATCTCAACATCTTAGTAATAGTAAATAACACTTGCTTTATTGTCTTCTTTTTTCTGTTGTCTGCCTTTGTGTGTTTAACAGCACTGTGCTGATCTTCAGTTTCATTCTGCAGGCTTAGGAGTAAAACAAAGTAATGGGAACTGATAGTCAGCAAACAGAAAGGAAATGTTTTCAAAGAAGAAGGAACAGAGAAGATATTTTTGGTCCTGTTTTGACCCTGTGTAACATAGAACAAAATTTTATGAAAGAAAATGCTTGTTTAAAAAGGTCTCAGATTCCCAGGATGCTATAGCAGAAATTGTAGGCTGTTTTTAACAACAAACCATTTAAGGTGTCAACCATATTCAGGGTGTAGAGTATTTTTGGTCGGCACCAGTGCTTTCTACTGATCATAAGCACGATATTAATTTTAGTGCCTCACAGATCCCACCTATCAAAATTTACTTTTCAACATGGTCGCACAGCTTTCAGTCAGCTTAACATGTAGGCATACACTTCATTTGATGATGTCTTCAACGCTACCTAACTTAGCAAGCAGTGCTGTGCATTTCTAAATGTTGACTTTCTGTAGTTTTAAGCACCAGAATAATCAATCCCATTTGCAGAATTGCAGATTAAAATAGTGATATTCAATCACAGTAATCCTTCTGCTTTGATGTACACCTTCGTTATCCAGCAATAACAATGACCCTAGTAGGGAAAACAGTAACAGTAGATCTGATGCTCACAGAGTTCAGCCACAGCCTCTGAGTTTTAGCAAAGAGATCAAGCCTTAATTCTCTGAAGCCAAATTAGAACATAAGGCAAACTCGTTTTGTTTCAACTCCCAGCTTCCTGAGATTTTCCTCAGTTTCCTTTACAGCACTTATAAACTCAGTCTGCTTGTGCTTAAGACCTTTCAATTCCATAATCTTCCTTCTTGCTGTATGCTCTGTAACCTCTGAATGCAAATCAAGGGACCTCAGGTGGTGATTCTGGCTTGCTGTTAAACAGTCTTCTCACACTTCTGTTAAATTCCTCTCACATTACACAGAAAATGCTCCATAATTCACTTACAGCTGCCTTAAACTTTAGGAAAGAGCATGATGCAAAGACTTTTAACAAAACCACTTCAGACTTGTATATTTTTGTAAACATGTTTAGGTTTGAATACATACATAACAATTCTATGTAGAGAAGAGCCTGGCTCAGAGCCAAGAGGAATCCCAGAGGACTTTCGATCAGACTCATATGAGTTCATCTAATGGGCCAGAGAACACCTTCATGTCTGTCCCTCACTTCTGATTTTGAGTATGAGCACAGTCCAGCTGTAAATTTGGAGGCTATTTCTTTATTTTACCTGAAAAAATTTAGATGTTTCATTTTCACAAAACAAGCATAAATCCTCAGCAACAGCAGTTTATAAAGAAGACCTGAGTAAAAACAACATTCAACAGCTCATAACACAGTTAATGGAATTTGTCTACACTGTAGGCCAAACTTTTTCTGTAAGAAAATTCTGCTTTCAATTAACCTTGTTTTCCATCATTTCTGCCCCCTTTGTTGCATTTGCTCCTGAGTACTGTCCAAAGGGCAACAAAAAAAGCTGATGAAAATGACCTACAGGCCATTTGGGAATAACTCTTAGAAGACTAGGAACAAGCAACACCTGCAACACATCATAAGACTGACCATGCTCAGGGAAGTTCACACAGAGCCCTCCTGGCCAAAGGCAACCTGTTCCAGTCTGTTTCCTGCCGCAAGTGCTGAAAGCCTTGCTTACTCTGTTTATTAGAGTTGGGACTTAGCAAGTTCTTTGTAGACCCTGTAATATACTTCAAGCTCATCTGGATGGTGTCATAAGATCTCTGCAGAATGGATTTCCAGCAATTATTGATGACTGGTCATATGCACTCTTAGACTACAAGTGAAAAAATTGCAGCTGAATACAGACATCGTGTGTTTTTTTTCTTCTAGATTCTATAAGAGCTGAGAATTTTGTTTTCCATCTGAGGAAGAGGATGGGTAAGTTCTTTTCACTCCCAGTGCAAACAATGAAGCAAATAGAGGTTCCTCCCTGGAAAGAGGAAAAACATAATTTTTTTGAAAGTTAGAGGTCAGCATCATACCTTCACCGTGCAGAATGCAACTTGTTTGATGGTTGACTACTTAAGAAATTAAAAAAAAAAAAATCAATTTTCTTTAGAAACAATTTATTTTGGAAATTATGAAAGTCTGAGAGGAAGTCTAGCTTGCACACTTCTGGCCTCCACTCTCTGGGGAAGGAGATGATGCTACACAGGGCTCCATTGGTCTGTTGTCTCTGAATAATGGTGTCTAGATGAAGTCCCATCATGTAGAATAGCAACATAAATCAACAGTTATTATAAGGCATCAGGAGCATTTTGGTTTGGGAATGATTTTATGAACTTTTACTGTGAGGGAAGATAAAAAAATTCCTGCCTTATGGATCTTCATCAAAGAAAGTTCACCAAGTTTCTTATTCTTAGCTGGTTCTGCAGCTTCCCTGCTTCCCTCGCTTTCTTGCAGGGAAAAGTAGTTAGCACCCATGAACCTAAATGTCTTCAGAACTATCCCAAACTGGCTGAGCATAGTCAAAATACTAGAAAGTTATGTAAGAGAACTGACAGGCAAATGTATCACAGACACATATTTACACACTTCACATACAGATGTACAGTATGGCCGCCACGATCGCATTCTTTGACAAGACCAGACTGAAATGCATTCATAGAAAATGTGTCGAGACATTTATTTAGTGACTGGTGAGCAGAGCATTTTGATCTATCCTATGCAGTCATTAAGGCACACTAATTTTATAGGCTGACATTGTCCATAAGCATCAAAAAGAGTACCATTGTCAACATACATATAAGTGCGCCCTCCACAAATTTGCCAATGACACCAAGCTGTGTGGTTCGGTTGAGAGCTGGAGGGAAGGAATACCATCCAGAGGGACCTTGACACGCTTCTGAGGTGGGCTGATGCCAGCCTTATGAAGTTTAACCATGCCAAGTGCAAGGTCCTACACCTGGGTCAGAGCAATCCC
>WYDI02002405.1:0-12973 GCA_009867235.2 Psittacus erithacus
AAGTTAGAAACACAGTGCTGCACCAGCCACTAAGAAGGAGAAAAAATGACTGCTACTGCTGAACCCATGACAGCAATATACATGGGACTTCACCTGCATATTGAACTAACATAAGTATTAAATAAATCTGTAAAAAGGAAACATTTTTATTACCTACCAGGGGATAAATCCTTGGAAGACTGGCACAAAACCCAGCTAGTAGGCTTTGCCAGACCTATGTGGAGCCAATGTGATTGCCACTGCATCGTCCTCCTGGACACAAGAGCACAGAGGAGTGCACTATCACAGATGCTAACTCTAGACCCAGTCCTCTGCACTCCACATCCTGGCAGAAAAAAGAAATGAAGAAAACACCACCATACTCCACTCAAAGTAATTAGAGCTCATCCAGCATTGCCTGGGCTTTCTCTTTTAAACAGTCTTGTAGCCAGTTTCCACAAATAAGGGACAGCTGTGTGGAAAAGTATGTTTTTATTTAGGAAAAGGTTTTTTTAGGTATGTCGTATCTTTCAGCCAGAAAAAGGAAAGTACCAAAGTCATCGTGTATTTGCACAGTAAAAGTACTTTTGGCACATGCGTTGCACAATAGATTTGCTTAATGTAAGACTCTCTGATTTATTGGGTTTGATATCAGACAGCCAGGTAAATTCTACACTTTTGTCACAAACAGCGCAAGATTGCCTAGACAAAGATGCTATCTCTGGCTTAAAACAAGTATCTGCCTGCAGATCTTTGGTGCGCAGTAGAATAGTTCGGTGCTACAATGCATGCCTGTGTCTAAACATGCGCCAGCAGTGTGTGCTGCCATACCTGACTTTATTAACAAAAACAGAGCCAGCTGATCAAGGAAACTGATTATTCATCTTTATCTTGTATTCATCACATCACGTCTTGGATACTGCTGCTAGTTTTGGTTCCCAGTACATGAAAGATGTTGGTAAACTGGAATGAGTTCAGTGGAGGCCACCAAAATAGTTGGGCTGGAGCACTTGCCCTATAAGCAGAAGCTGCAGGATCAGACCTGGTTTAGCCTGAAGACAAGATGGCTTTGGGAGCACTTAACAGCAGCTTACCAATCTACAGGAAAGTCAGCTAGAATACAAATCCTTGTCATAGAGGTGTGGCAGATGGACAAGAAACAACAGCCCCAGACTAAAAAACGGGTAGGTCCAACTGGGTCAAAGGAAACAAATTGTCCAAGCATTGGGACAGGCTGCCCAGAAAGTTCTCACCATGGAAGTTTTCAAGATCTGACTCAACAAAGCCCTGAGCACCTAAATGCTGAATTGACTACTGACCGTGCTTTGAGCAGGGTGTTAGAGCAGATGACCACCTGAGGTCCCTTCCAACCTGGAAGATCCCAAGGAAGGCAAACTTAAATTTGCCAAAATTAAATTGTTAAGCAAGTTCCCACATGCTTAGCACTGGGTTATGTGAGCCAATGAATATTTATTTTTTTTCGGAAGGAAGGTCTGAGTGCAGAAAAAAATCCATGAAGCATGTTACAAATTATAATGTGGAAAGATACAAGAATTCTGATTCCAAAATGTTAATGGTGGATGGGATTAATAACAGGATGTCGTCATTGGCAGCAGGAAGATTTAAGATTGTGACTTTTGGAAAATCTCCAGCTCTTTTGACAGTCAGATTACATATTGTTTAGGAACCAGTGTTGATTCAAGATTCTAGTAGGAATAGTGAAGGCCTTAAAATTATTTTTAAAAGACTTCATCTGATTAGCTGATCATGCATTTTCCCGTATTCTCAAATGTTTTATAATTAATGATGGAGCAAGCTGCAGGTCAGATTAATTAATCTTTCTGAACATGCGTGTGTGCTTTAGCATTACTGAATGGCCTGTTACTGTTTAATTAAGCATACAACATATTCCTTTACATTGATTCAGCACCAACCAGGTGTTCCTATTTCAGCTATTCAAAGTTCTGGTAGACATCTAAGTCAGATGCAAATCAGAAGACCAAAGCTAAATGCCTATTTGCCTTATATAATCCATGAATAAAAGCAGATGCTTCCATGAAAGGCAATCAGAACATCATTAGCTCATCTGTATTAACTAGTATAGTCCATTATTTACTTCCTAGCTGACATTTGTCATAACCCATTTCAAAAGATAGCTAATGTTACTGCTGTATATGTTATTAAATGCCCCAGTTAGAACAGGCCTGAAATTTCACAATTAAATGGAATAAGCATAAGAAGTTTGGCTGGAAAAGCGACACATACTTGATGAAAATCATCAGGCTCAATACCCTTTTTACACCCTGAAATACAGCAGAAGGCACTTATGTAGAGAGGTAGGCACATTGCAAACCTAAAAAGGAGGCAAAAGTCATGAATACAGGCTATGTGATTATGGGGACTACCTTCCTGGAGGATAGACTTCTGCTAGCAGGTTATATACTCACAGCTTCCATTTCACCCAGAAGCCAATTCATGGTTGATAGTGTGTACATTTTTCACAAACACTAGAGCTGGTTTTCAACTCAAGTATCTTTAGTGACCTGCAACATGTCTGGATGTATAGAGATGCTCTGTTAGACTCCCTTATTGCTCCCTTATTGTCAGCAGGGAGAAGCACGTACCAAGAAAAAATGACTCATCTGAATTGTCTTAGAGATCTGCTAAAGGACAAGATGACTTCAGCAAACTGTATTACTCTCCACTGATAAGAAAAGAAGTTTAGACAAGGAGCTCAGATGGATGTAAATCCCACCCAAGGAAACAACACTGATCCATAAATCTGAAACCAACAGTAATCTTCTAATAAAAGGAACAAACAGCCTCATTCCTACAGAACAGCCAGATTTGCAATGTATCTGCTTCAGAGATTATTAAAACCAAAACAACAAAAAAGCGGTATCACAGTACTATGATTAAATCCACAAGACATACATTTGGAAATCATACTTTTCTACATGTTGAAGTCTTCTTACATTGGTAAAGCCACAGGAGATGAGAAAGAACATTTCTTTTTCTGAATCTTTAGATAGCTGAACTGTATTATGTTAGCTTTATATTCCTGAACCTTTATTTGGCCACCAACCAGTGCAGCCCCTTTTGAGTAACATCACCTCTCCATTAACATGAAAAAGTATAGCTTGCAGCAAGTAAACAAAAAGGAAAGAAAACTTGTTTGGAGCTCACCTTGCTTCTCTCTGGCATGATAAAGTTTTCCAAATCTGAAATTTAAAGGGTACCACTCTAAGCAGCAGAGTTCACAGCCAGTTCACAGGTTCACAGCCAGTCTTTCCATTCCTTTCCTGCTTTCTCATCATTATAGGTAACTGTATTTCCTAGAGCATTTCTCAAGGAGTTAGGTTATTTTGTGAAAACCAGTATTGATCTCTGCCTCCTTTTCCTTCTTTTTTTTCTTTATTTTTCTTCCAAAAAAAAAAAAAAAAAATCAAACAAAAATATAAAAAAATAATTTAAAAAAACCAAAAAAAACCACAAAACAAAAAACAAACACCCCTCCTTCCACCCCCCCCAAAAAAACCCCAAACCTTAGCTTTGTCTCTGGTGGCTGTAAAGGAAAGTTAACAAACCTGACTGGGAGAAAGTGCTCATCCACTATAAAAGGAAACACTCTGAGAAGTCCCATAGCTCCCCTAGCTTTGTGTAAGGCTCCCAGGCAGTACCTCAGAGGCAGCCCCAGAACTCAGCAGCACAGCTCGCTTAAGCCCTCTGTCCTGCTCCGATAAAGCTCAGCTCATCTGCAAGATTAATTGCAACTGCACAGAGTGACCCTCAGGGTCATCATAGCCTCAGAACCATGTAATGAGAGAAGGGACATGACAGGAGTAGGCGGAGGCTGAAGGGGGAAATATACACACTCCAAAAGGGAAGCCAAAATGGTAGGGATGGGCAATCTGACAGAATAAGTGTGGCCACTGAACCAAAACATGTTGCAGTATGCCCAGAAAGCTGCAGAGGAAATAGAAAAAAAAACCCTGGCTGCCTCCACTTAAAGAAAACAATAGCAATGCAGAGCCCTGGGTGCCGCAGAGGGAGTGCAACAGCCACGTGAAGAGGTCATTACCTTCCATACAACTGAGATGAGTAACAACAGAGTACAAACTTTCAGCAAAAGGAAGGTCAAAGGTCATAGCAGGTTCAGCCTTTGAAAAGATGATGACGATGATGAACATTCAGCAAACTGCAGGCTGGTCTAAAAAGAGCAGCAGGAAGTTTCTCAATAATTTCTTCTGGATATTCTTGATAAAGAGAAATTAAGCTTCTTTTTGAATACCAGAATCACTGAAAAATGATGGAGAGTTGTCTCCTTTCTCATGGATCAAGTAAGGGAGAAAAATCTGCCATTCTGGTTTCTCACAAATTAGCACACGGGTATCAAAATAACAATGCAAACACCTCCAAGGGTAATTACCATTTTTGACTTGAGTGTCTAATCAACATATTGAGGTTCTGGTCACACATCTTGATCTAGCTTCAGCAGAGCTGAGTGGAGAACCTCTCAGCCCCAGCTGGTTCCCAGGCATCTGCCCCCATCTCTTTGCTGAGGCTACCGATTTGTGGATCTGCTTGCATAACTATTCAGATCAGTGCTCTCTGCTTCAATACAAACAAGCCAGCTGAGCTGAAATAAAATAAACAAGACACAAACATTAGGTCTTCTCTCAGCCGGATTCTTGCAACTCAGCTGGGTCCTGAGCTGATCACCTGAGCAGTCACTCCAGCAGATCTGGGGGTCTTAAACAGTCAAGGACTATTTTGTACAAAGAACAGAGACCATCCCCCTTATATGTTCATGGATTCACAGATCTTCAAGCCTCTTCCCTGATAACATTATCTCTACAAACTCTTGTCTCTAAAGTTTTCCCAGGTGATGTTAAAAATCTTTCTCTGATTTTCTGCTGCCTTGGCTGTTATCTCTGGTGTTTCTGCTGCCTCTGTTTTCTAAGCCTGCCCCCTTCCTGGTAACTTGTCCCACAGTGTCCATCTTCCAGCAGAACCCTTCTCCCACATAGTTCAGATCCCTTCAACTGTTGTGTATTTTGAGTCATAGTTCCCATCTTTTCTTTTCTGCACAGCAAAGGAGCTTAACTTTTTTATAGCAGGATAGAAAAGTGTATGAGCTCTTCAGGGAAACTGTAAATTAGCTCGTCCTTGCTCTGGATTGAAACTAGACGCAGAGAATTACTATAAGGTAGAAATTTAAATAGCTCTCCAGTCCAGGAGGTATGGCAGACTGGGTTTTGGGAAGAACCACTGAGAAACGTTCATGGAGTACTTCTGTGTTTAAGCAGTCTTTCCCATTCTCTGTGGTCTCATCCTCCCAGCCGCTTGATGGCTGACCTGAAGGAAAACAGACTGGTTTTGCTTTCTGGTCGGAACTGTCCTCACCATCCTTAGAAGTATTTAAAAGACATATAAATGTGACAGTTAGGGACATGGTTTAACGGTGGACTTGTCAGTGCTGGGTTAACAGTTGGACTCGATGGTCTTAAAGTCTTTTCCAACCTAAATGATTGTCTGATTCTATGACTCTGTGATTCCTTCTGTACAAAGTAAAGCCTGAACAGGATTCCCCCCAAAACCCAGCACTACAGTATGTACTTCTAATGTAAGCCTCTGGCTCATTATTTCATTTTCAAATGAGATACACAGTACAATTAGAAATGACAGAGAGAGACCCTCATGGAGGTGCATGCTGCTAAACATCACATCTGATTCCTCCCCAAAATTTTCCAAGACTATTGTTTGCGGAGTTGTTTGCTATATCTTGGTTGGTATGGTTTAACTAAGAAAACCTGTACAAAACCCATAGTGAATGCACACACTTGTAAATGAGGCAGAAATATTCAATAATCCTGTTCTCTTCTCATTTTCTGACGTTTATATCTCCTGGCCTCAGTCTAGGTTTGGTGTGAGAGGCTCCATGACAGTACTGGGTTCGCATGGCAAGATTTTGGTGGTGAGGGGGGCTAGGAAGATAGCTTCTGTGAGAAGCTGAAAGAAGTTTCTCCTATGTCTGATAGAACCTCTGGGATAATGGAGTTAAGAAGCGGGGAAAAAACTGCTGTGCAACAGCATCTGCAGCCAGAGTGAGAATATGTGAGAGAAACAACTCAGCCAACAGGAAAGTCAGTGAAGAAGCAGGGGAGGAAGTCCTCCAGGTGCTGGAGCAGAGATTCCCTTTCAGCCTATGGCGATCCTGTGGGAAGCACATGCTGGAGCAGGTTCCTGGCAGGACATGTGGCCCCATTCAGAGAGGAGGCCTTGCTGGAGCAGGTTTACTGGCAGGACTTGTGAGTCTGTGGGGACCCCATGCTGGAGCAGTCTGTTCCTGAAGGACTGAACCCCTGGAAGGGACTCACACAGGATCAGGTGGTGAAGAACTGCAGCCCATGGGAAGGACTCACATTGGAGAAGATGATGGAGGACTGTCTGCCATGGGAGGGCTCCAGTGCTGGAGAAAGGGAAGAGTGTGAGGAGTCCTCCCCTGAAGAGGAAGAAATGACAGGGACAATGTGTGATGAACTGACTACAACCCCAATTCTCTGTCTCCCTGTGGTGCTGAGGGGAAGGAGTTAATAAAAACTGGGACTGAAGTTGAGCCAAGGAGGAAGATGTTGGGGGAAGATATTTTAACATTTGCTTTTATGTCTCACTGCTCCACCTGATTTGATTGGTAATAAAATAATTAATTTCCCCAAGTTGACTCGGTTTTGCTCATGACAATAATCAGTGAATGATCTCTCCCTGTCCTTATCTCGTTATATTTTTTCTCCCAAATGAGAAGGAGAGTGATAGAGTGGCTTTGGTGGGAGCCTGGCATCCAGTCAGGGTCAACCCACCACAATGATGCAACACAAAGGACGGTGGGCAGAAAGCGCTGTTCCTGTCACGAATGAATCTTCTGCCATGACATTTCTTGACCAATTCCTCAAGTTCATACAGAGACTGAACCTGTTACCTGAACTTTTGGGTTTTCTCAGAACTAAATGAAATTTCTCAGACTTCTGCAGTGCAGTTATCATTATTCTTTGTCATAGTGTAATCCCTTTTTGGCCAATGCAGCCCTATAAAGCTCTTCACCTCTAGTTCCCATTTGTTTTTGTAAAGCCTATTTTCTTGAAAGGTTTCCTTGTATTGAAAGCATATAGCATTTTCTCTCTGATATCTTCTTTCTGACCTGAAAACTTAATGCTCATCTCTCTATTTTTTAATCTTTCAAGCTGAATCAACAGAACATTCTCCCTTGCTTTCCTCAGGAATTTTTGTAACTATTTGGCTTTGATCTTTCTGCGATTGTTGTAAGATCAGGGCTGGGAAAACTTCAAACAACATACAGTGGTTCAGTGGTTTGAAACAGAGCTAAATTGGAACTGTATTTTATACACACAAATTGTGTGAGTTTCAATGAAGCTAAATGAATGTTACTTCTATATTTATTTACTTTTGTTTTTATTCTGCTAATCAACTCATGAAAAATTTTACTGAGCACAGGTCAATAGCTAAGCTTGTTATCACTCAGGTGTAAAATGTAAAATCAATGCAATCACTTTCTTGCTATCCTTCTCTCTTAAAAGCACAGAGGGAATAAACAGTGGAAAATATAACGGACAGCATAGAATGTATGGGCAGAGATGGAGACAGTGCATGATTGATTCTTTTCATGCCTTAAAAGCCTTTCTTCTTCCAAATTCTGCTATCCTAACTCTATTACAAGAGTAAATTGTCCCTCTAGGGTTGACCCTAAACTATGGGAAATGTAGCCACATGCAGCTAGCAGTAAGGCTGCAAGTGTTTCTTCTAGACAGACTCTGCTCCTGTTGGGGAGAAAAGCAAAGGGGTGCTCTTCAATTTAAGGAGTACTTTGAGTGAACGGCTGACCCTAGGCTAAACTAACTGGTCAGTGTGAGTGGGTACTTACCTGAGTAAAATATACACCATACAGACTTGGCTGTAGCAACTAATGGGGCTAGGGCATCTCCCATACTTTTTATGGGCTAAGAAAATTAGCGTCAGAAGAGGAGGCTGCATGGAGACCTCACAGCAGCCTTTCAGTATCTGAAGGGGGCCTACAAGGGTGCTGGAGAGGAACTCTCCATCAGGGACTGTAGTGATAGGACAAGGGGTAACGGATTCAAACTTAAACAGGGGACATTTAGGTTGGATATAAGGAAGTTCTTTACTGTGAGAGTGGCCTGGCACTGGAACAGGCTGCCCAAGGTGGTTGTGAATGCACAATCCTGGCAGTGTTCAAGGCCAGGTTGGAGGGGGCCTTGAGAAACCTGGCCTAGTGGAATGTGTCCCTGCCCATGACAGGGGCGTTGAAATTAGATGATCTAATGGTCCTTCCCAACCCAACCCATTCTAAGACCTTGTGATTTCTGGTGGGAATATGGAAAAATATAACTGTGCCTGATGAAGTCTGGCAGCAGCATGCTCAGTCCTTCAGCATGCACATTGTCCTTGGCTTACCTATGGAACAGAGGAGTGTCTGTACCCCAGCACCCCAACAGTGTGGCTGATATTGCTGTTCCTGGTGTTCCTTGGTCATAAGAAGGAGCCTTTATAGGAGTCGATGTCTAATTCTGTAGTGGCTTGGCCACTGCCAAGCTTACAATTTGTTTCTTTTCTTCCTGGTAAAGTCCTCCTCCCACCTTCCACCCACCCTCAGTTTGGACTCATATCACCATTACAACCCCCATATTAATTAATTTGCTTTTGTAACACACCTAGTTTTTGCTCCAGTATTCACTATCCTTCAGTGAAAAGTTTCTGACATGGATCTTCTCTGGCATTAACCTGACAGCAAGAATTCCACATAAGCATGTAATCATAGAATAGTTTCAATTGGAAGGGACTTTCAAAGGTCATATAGTCCAGCTTCCCTGCAATTAGCATGGACATCTTTATCTAGATCAAGCTGCTCAGAGCCACATCTTCCAAAACTTAATAAGCCTAATTACTCTTTAATTGTTGTTTTGTCATCTTCCACTCTTGTCATGAGTTAACGTTTTTTTTTCTAAGCTCCCAATGTCATGTGATAAAAAATTTCAAAAAATAAATAAATAAAGTCAAGTCCTCACTACTGAAGTGAAAAATCCATTTGAAAGCTCAAAAGCTTGAAGACAGATTATAACAGATGTTGGTTTATTATTGCAAAGATTCACTATTTTTTAAGCAGCCACAGAGCTCTTGGCAGGCCCAACATGAACAATTTTGGAGGGTTTAGGTTTGGCAGAATTATAGCTCTTCTTTATATGTTGACCAGAGGGATTGACACCATAAAACTCACAACCCCAGAAAAGCGAGCTGTCCTCTAGAAGTGACAAACATAAAAGCTAGAATTACCATTTTTACTGGTGCTTTTATCTTCCTGAGAAGCTCATCAGTCTTGTCTAAAGAGCTGTGCTAAGACTTCCTTCATATGTTGCCTTCAAACCTTCTCCCCAGTTGTCTAGAATTTGAACTGTCTTTTAACTATATGCTTGCATGCATTAGACTTCTAGCTCAAGGCCTGATCACAGTACAAATAACAGACACTAATGGCAAAAGAGCTCTTTATGGTTAAATATTATATTGAATTTTAACTTTCATTTGTCTGATTTGACTCCGGAAAATAAATCATATCCTAGTCTTCATAGGGAACGTGATTAAGGACCACTAATCTACTATCCCTTGTGTGTGATGCCATTCCATCGCATTGCTTCTCTATCACAGCATGCAAGAATATCTAGCATGCAAGAGCAAATAATTTTTCACTTAGAAACTGAATGTTTAGAAGAATATGCATGACAAAATTATATTTCTCAGCAGGCATTTTCCATATGTAGAGGCTATAATCCTGATTATTTCAGTACAACTGTGTGTATTATTTACTGACTGTTGAAAATTCTAGAGAATAAAGACATGATGCAGAAATTGCCATGGTAAATTATAACATGCCTTTAACCAAGGACTCAGACCTTCTCTTCTGCTCCCAAGGGAATGCAAAATATGCAAAAGCTATCTTTTGATGTAATGTAATGTAGTGAAATGTAATGTTTTGTCTATTTAGGAGAGCCAGTAACTGGAAAATCAGTGGAGAACCATCTGACTCCTCACTATAATTTAGTTGGCAGCTGTGTGCAAAGCTCCATGGGAGTAAGATTTGTTTGGGCTGGTGACATGAAAGGGATTCAGCAAGTGGGTTCATACGCAGCATGAATTCACACACCAGAATTCTCTTGGAAGGGAGAAACCAAAACAATAAACCTCACCCATTAGCTGTGTAGTATGACTAACAACAGTCCTCAGGTAAACAACATTTGCACAGTAAAAAAGGAATTAGCCTATAACAACTGCTTTTTCTATGCACAAGGTCACTCTGTTTAGCTTTTCATAATTTCTCAAAAGTGCTGGAAGGAAGGGCTGTATATAATGAACTCAGTGATTCCTGCACAGGCTATAAGGAGACTATACTGAGAGATACAAGATGGTTTGGTTATACATTGTCATGTGTCCCTTTCGGTTTCTGTCATGACCTGAGCCACAAATGAGGTGATTTGGCTAAGCAGACACTTCAAGTTTTGTTCATGCACACCTTAATGTCATGGGACAGAGATTATATCCTATTAATACGTCTGCATGACTGAAAATTTCATGCCTGTACAAAAAAGTTGGGCGCTCTTTCTCAAGTAAAAACCAAACAAATCATGTGTAATGTAGCTGTTGGAACAAAGGTTATTACTAATGAAAATAAAATTACTAGGACCATGTGAGTAAACATAAGAACAAATGCATACCCATATGGAAATTCAGCATAAGAGCTGAGAGCTTATGAAAACACCTGCATCTAAATTTTGACCTTAGACTTTTCTCCTTGTTATATTTCCCCAGACTTAGCCAAAATATGCAAATAAACAATCCAATCAAACTGCAGGACTTCTCCAGGAATTCACTGTGCCCATCTGTTTGTGAATCAGTCACAGGCAGACTGAAGTAAACAATAAATACAAGATACAAATGATAAGACTTTACTGGAGGAAAGAAAAAAAAAAGCATAGCTTCTCATGCCAGGAATGCGGTGTGTATTCTAAAACTGGCAGTAATTTTTGCATTTATTCTGGGAGAAGGAAAGAAAACAGCAGCTCAGCAGGCTTTCTGTGATTTCTTAACAGACATTTCGTCATTTATTTTTTATTCCCTTTATATTTCTTCCATACAGCAGAATTTATGTAACTGTTCTTTATGTTATTATAATTTCCTCCTAGTTTGAATGTTTGCAATGAAAGGTGTCCCGTGGAGTTTAGAAAGATTCTTAATTCTGTCTGAAAACTTGTTAGCTTTTTCTATTAAAAGAAACACTTATGAGGAGATACTGAAAGATTTTGAGGGGATTTTTAGGGTGAAGAAGAAAAGACTAAAGGAAGACAATCTACAATTATGTTTAAAAGTTGTTATGGTGAAGGTGTATTTTTATCTCAGTACCACTGAGGATGCTACAAGAAAAAGTTTAAATTGAAGTAAAGGGGGAATTTAACAGTACGAATTTAACAGCAGGCAGGGTATCATTGCTGTTTTCTCTATGTAGCCATTTCATCCTGCTGTTCAAGCCATTCCGAAGAAGGGCTCTTTTTCTGCAGTTCAGCTACTGCCAGGTTGCTCATTATTTGCCATACATGCCCAAAGACATTCTTCTTTTCCCGAACAATCCCAGATACTCATGCTATTCAAAGGCAGCTCAGAAGTATAGAAACATTGAAATATTTTGTCATGGATGAGGGCAAAGCAGCTAAAGTAGAAGGCAGTACAATTCAACATTTTGCTGGTACTAGGAATGGAAAGTGCTGTGGGAAGGGATGGTGAGCAGGACTTTAGGATGGGTGAGTTTTTTGATGGAGGAAGGAAGTCTCAAGACTTAAGCTTTGGACACAATTCAGGACAACAAAGGTCATTCTCAGGCTTTCAGGGAGAATTTGTGGGACAGGGTTGTGATATTTTCTTCTCTGAGATGCTGTTAGAAGAGACATCTTCCTCTCCCCATCTCCTTAGTCCTTCAGTATCACCTGTATAGACTTCTTTTCCCTAGCACTTCAGGGACTCCCTATTCCCAGTCTAGTTTAGGTAGGTTTCTTTCTTTATACCACTGTGGAGAATATAAGAAAAAGGCCTTAAAGTAAATAAAAAAAAAATAGAAAAATCTTTTCCAATGGCAACTGTAATTAGTGCTGAATAGGTACTTGGGAGACCAGAAACTCTCCAGCACTGGAAGTGTTTAGCCATTCTTTCCCCTGTTGGCCAGATGAAGAAAAACATAATCTCTCAACACCCCTTCTAGCCCTAACGTCCATCATGTTATCATCACAGTATTAGCAGAAAGCACAGCTTGCTGCTACTTCTGAGGTGCATCACTATTTCATACAATATTGCAGCTCAGGAGCAGCAGTTTTTAATTTAAATGCTTGTGTTTCAATTTCATATTCTTATCAGAAAGACAAAATCAAGACTGAGACCATGCAATCTGGAGAAAATTTATCTTCCACAATCTATCATAATATAAATGGTTTTATTTATCTAAACAATAATGCAATGTCCCAAATTAAGATCACTCAAATCCTTTAAATAAATTCTTTTTTTATTTCACTTTAACAAATTTGGCCTGTTTTAAGCTATCGATCTCCATGAATAAATCTCGGGCATGGTTTGCCAGTCAATGTGATCCAGGGACCATTCCCTGTGCACAATTTATATGCAGCCCTCTGGTCTAGAGGTTGAGATGGTTTGTTAGACATGAGTCAGTGCATGCCAGCAGATCTCAGTGCCCAGTAAATCGAACTTGTCTGTTAGTATTTCTTGTATAAATGTCACCTATGTCTTGACTTAGTCATTGCCTTGGATTTCAGCTAATGCCTGTAAGTGTAAATATAGAATCATAGAATAGTTTGGGTTGGAAAGGACCTTAAGATCATCTAGTTCCAACCCCCCTGCCATGGGCAGG
>WYDI02002406.1:0-28248 GCA_009867235.2 Psittacus erithacus
TTATCCGCTGAGTGGTCCACCTATCAAATTGATGTCTCTCCAATTTAGAGACAAGGATGTCGTGTGGGACAGTGTCGGAACGGTTTGCACAAGTCCAGGTAGATGACTCCAAGAACATGAAGATACTCTGAGGGCTGGAGCACCTCTGCTCTGGAGACAGGCTGAGAGAGCTGGGCTTGTTCAGCCTGGAGAAGAGAAGGTTCCAGGAAGATCTTAGAGCAGCTTCCAGCGCCTAAAAGGCTGACAAAAAAGCTGGGGAGGGGCTTCTGACAAGGGCCTGTAGTGACAGGAGAAAGCGGCATGGCTTTAAAGTGACAGAGGGGAGATTAAGGGTAGACCTTAGGCAGAAGCTCTTTCCTGTGAGCATGGTGAGGCGGTAGCACAGGTTGCCCAGAGACACTGTGGCTGCCCTATCCCTGGCAGCGTTCAAGGCCAGGTTGGATGGGGCTTGGAGCAACCTGGTCTAGTGAAAGGTGTCCCTGCCCATGACAGGGGGCTGGAACTGGGTGAGCTTTAAGGTCCCTTCCAACCCAAACCATTCTACTTACAATTCTAACACGCATATATTCACATCTTGCTTGATGGGCAATGAACTCCCTAAACAAGAGATGATTACCTCATACACTGCTCTGCTACAGTTGTAAGCAGCTACCTGCTCACACACTTTACAGGGCAGGATTTTAACTCTGCTGGGTTAGAGAAGCTCCAGTACCGCTTCCATTTGAAATATACCCAGAACTTTTCCCATGTCAAGAAAACTGTCAGTCAAAGACTCCCCCATACACCCAGCAATCAAACAAATGTATTTAAATTCTACCACAAACTTGTGGCTACACAAGCTACTTTTAGCTCCTAAAGAGAGGATTATTCTTATGCTTTGGGATTTAGAAAGGTCGGGGGGAAAAGGGAGAAATCAAATCCTTGTGAGAATTCTTTCCTCTAGCAGAGAGGTAAAATATTCTTTGTAGATGTTTGCATTTCTTGCAATGCAGATTAGCTAGTAGTACATGAGTACTCGGATAGTAATTAAAAGGGTCTTACGTGGAATCAGATTCAGCATTGCACTGAAGGAAGAATCCTACGCTTTTTTGGTGTGGTCTGTCTGGGTAGAGCCGTGGCATAACCATGATCTTCCATGGCAAATTCCGTACAAAACAGGGAGGACTGAGAACTGACTCGCTCAATCTGTTGAAGCGTTCCACTGTAAACTGAAATGTTGCTTCTGATCGCCAACTTGTGTCTGGAACAAAAACATACACAATTATTCGACAAGAAAAAAACCCACCAAAACCCTCAACACCAAAACCCAGATGTTCTTCACTCCAAAATGTCATTTTCAAAAATCATGCAACGCAAGCATGTTTTATGTAGTGGGGTACTGGAAGCAACCAAATAAAACCCCAAACCCTGACAGGCACAGAGCAACTGAACTTTCAATTTTTAAATTTTGAAAAACACTGCAACATCCTTCAGGAAACCAGAGCACCAGAAGAGCATTCCTTTCGTACACTATTTTGTTAAGTAATTCTTTAGCACTTAATACCACTCTAGTTTTGTCTAAAGCGGGTACAGCCAGACAAACACTTTACAACTCAAATCATAGCCCACTCTAACTCTTCTTGTTGTGTAGTATCTTCCCAGCCCAATTTAAGTTAGCTCTTTGCATGAACCAATATGTGCAAAGGATTCTCACAATCTCTTCAACTGCCCTATCAATACCAAGGCACCATTTAGTTATTTCTTGCAATAGTATCTTTCCAAGTAGATGAACCCCAGTTGTTGAGGGGATTTTGTTTGGGTTTTTCTTTCTAAATCTCATACCAGTTTGCTGAAGAACAGCTCAAGAGTAGGGTCTTCTCTGCGGTATGTGAGCATTTTAAAGATTTTTAGTGATCTAAAACAAAGTTAAATGAGACACTTTTTTTTTTAAATGGCTTAATTTGACACACAGAATTAAACAAATTTTGCCTTCTTCCCACATTCCCAGCTCTTCATACACTACAATCTGTTCTGCTTCTGTTGTACACAGCTATAACAGGGTGCTGGAGACTGCGACAGCTTCAGGAAGGCACAAAGCTGGGCCCTCCTTATTGTGACATGCCTCACTGACATGCACGGAGGAAAAACCTGCAACTTATCCCAAGAATTTTACAGGGCAGGGATAAACCAGAGCACGCACAAGACACCTTCCCCCTTTTCCATGGTTCCAACTTCACACCCATGTAACATGGAAAGATTTGCTACTGTGTGTATGGAGGTTTGAGTATCATATAAGGCAGCAGACAAGCACCCATGGTCAGACTGCTATCCTTGCACCATCCATGGGTGATGCAGGACTCAAGCAGATATGTCACAGTGACATCTGAAATCAAAAGCACTGTTGTACAACGACACCAAGATCCTGAAAATCAGATCACAAAAGGATGTGACAAGGCGTGCTGAATCCAAACATGCATTACTTCCCTACACTCAAAGCAGTCCCTCATTCGAAGCTCTGCATGGCACCAGACAGTGTTGACTGATTTTTATTAAAAAACAGGCAAGCCCTTCCTTAAAAAATTAAAACCTCTCTTGATTACCACATGCAACAGTGTAAAGACTATACACTTCAATACAGAAAATTAACAACTTTTGCCCACAACTGCCTGGGAGCTTTGGCAGATTCTTCTCCCTTGCAAATCAGTTTTCTTTTCAAGCTGTTGTCCTACTTCTTATCTTGATCTTGGCAACACAGTTGATCTTATTTGTGTATGGCCTCACAGCACTAAGCAATCCCAATTATCTCTTGAAAGTAACAGTACTACAGCAGAAACCAGCTTCCCCTCCTCTCTACGTCTGCAAGGACCTTCACATTACTGTCTGCTACCAGCTTCCTCAGTAACAGATGAGTTCAGAGGATTATTTTCTCCTCTTTTCCCCTGCATGTAAGTGTAGCTAACCAGTAGTCTATCACCTACTCAAAAAACTGCTCCCTGCCCGTTTTACCTACTCACTGCCTGTTGATAGAGTAGAGAGCTGCTATCTTACATCCAAGAGACAGACAGGCTGCACTCAAAGGAGCTGTACACTCTCACACTTGACTGGCAATGGTTAGAGATCAATCCTACATCACTCTTATCTCAAACCAGCCTGAGAATGCCTCCCTGCTCATGATCAAGATCAGTACTTCTGGGCATAGTCTAAGCTTCTGAAAAATGAGCCAACCAAGTTTGCTTTCTGCCTCCTTTGATGCAGCTTTCAGAGCACTTCAGTACAAGGATGCAGCAGCGCTGCCATGGTGTCAGCTAAAAACAGCAGCCCACGCAGCATCTGCAGAGGCTTCAGAGAAAGTTTGCCTCATTTCTTGATTTCTTTTCAGGAAAGCCTATGCATGAGAGCTCACCAGGAAAGGGTACTCTTCTCTGTAAAATATTTGAGCAGTGACTAGTAATCACTCCACAGAAATGCACCCTCAAAATGTAAGACAACCTTAAAATAGAAGTTTCTTTAAAAATACAAAACACAATCCCCCAAAATAACAACCTCCCTTTCCTTCAAGAAAGCCCCTATTTCAGCAAGTGTAATAGATTAAAACATTTGACGAGTATACTGAGCGCAGAAATAAAACCTTTTTCACTATTTTCACAAACACATCCACCAGTTTCCACAAAAAACTGCAACTGGCAGCAGGATGATTTAGTAGCGGTTGATAAGTAAGGCTTCTATAAATCCCTGAACTACAAACATATGACACATCATCCTGAACACAAGATAAAAAGAACAGACCCAAGTGATCATGCTTGGTGAAGTTACATGCAATGTATACCTGCTATATGGGAAAGATTTTTTCACTGATGAGGTGAATGTCATGTTTAGCACCTTGATGTGACAAAGTTCCTTCAAATCAGAGATCCATCTACAGAACATGATTCATTTTAAGACTGAAGTACACTACTTAAGCAGATTCCTTTATTCTCTTAGTAAATATGGCTACCTTTAAAGTACATTGAGGTTATTAAAATATTCTGAACCTGAATTATTAATGGAGAAACTGGCTGAATATTCTACGAATATTTTAATAATGATCCACATACAGCATGCAATACTAGCAAACGGCTAAGACTGATGCTCCTGAAAGCCTTCTAGCCCCTGCAATTCTTCACAAAAATGAGACTTCAATAGGTAATAGCAAAGCTGAGTTTATGTTTAGCTAGGGACCTTCTGGTTGAACTTAACTTCTACAATAATTTATTCTATGTGCTGTTTTGAATACTGATGCACTTGCAAACAAAATTTTATCAGAACCTTGTTTTTGTTATTTTTTTACTTTACTTGCAGAAGCTGCTATTCCAGATCACAAAGCTTGAGTCATTAAGTCATTTTCTGTACAAAGCTTAACACATTCCTTCAGCTGGCTCTTTTTAACTGGCAAGACATCATACGTAGCAACAACTGGTTCTAGTCAAGCCCCTTGAGAAAACATAGCCTTATCTGAAGGTCCTGTTGGGCAGTTTCCCTGCTGCTCCCATTACATGTTCTTCACAATGTCTGTCGTTAATCCCTAGCAAAGGGGGAGAGCGCTGCACTTCCCCTCTTCCTCCCATCTTACCAGCCATTTCTTTTTGTGCTAAGCAGAAAGAACAAAAAGAAACTCAGAAGTCTCCTGAACTCAGAAATTCACCAGAAAGCTGGTTTCTATGATCCGGTTGGAAGCTTCAACCTTTTATCTTACTCTTCACTTCTTTCACAGAAACCATTAAACTCATTCAGACTTTCACTGAAGAGGTACCTAAGTTCTCTTCATGCATTCTTTATCAGCTCAGATTGATCCCACTTGCTATGAATAATAGCAATGGAAAACACAACACGTTTATCAAATGTCTCCCTCCATTTTTTCTTATCTTGAGAATCTCCAACCTGTCCATTACTTGTGTATATCACGCTGCAAATCAGGACAGCAAGAGAACAAACAGCAAGAGAACAACTGTACACATGAGTAAATAATGCAACAGCAGGACACTAATCTGATTTATGAGATTTGGAAAAGAGGCATCATCCACTTCCATGATGCAAGTCTTCAGGAGTGTTTTTGCATTTATAACATTTTGCAGTAACACTATTTTCCATGTGTCAATGAAAACTTTAACAGCACCAAGATGTAGCCAGACACTCCTTATGCAAATATGATAACGAGGAACTACTAGGATTGCTTAATAAACTCATTTTAACCCCAAAAGATATCCCACAGCAGAGTGCATCAAAGCTCCTGACCCTAACAGAAAGTCCACAAATATATGAGTACCACCATAAACACAGAATCTTCCACAAGCTTTTTGCCGATTACCATCGACACTCCTTTCTACCTCCTGTGACTGCTTCATATCCAGTCCTCTGAGCGGAGTCAAGTATTTGATACATGACAGAAAACTGGTTGACAGCAGTTCTTTGGTTAAAAAGTCACTGTTACTCTGAATGAAGAAGGGTGCATATGATTACATGCCATCCTGGACATGGCCTGGGTTTCATCAGCTGTTTCTGTAGCTTAAGTCCCTTTTGCTTCATTTATGCAAGTACATACAGACCAACTTCTGGACAAATTTTTGTGCTAACTGGCAGGTGTATTATCTACTAGCTGTATTGACAGCAAACACTATCAGGCTTTCTACCTATAAACATTACTGAGAATAGAGCTTCGAGAGAAGTGTCCTTGCCAGTCACTGTCCACCCATGTGATCTTCTCTCCAAACACCATGGCCTGACAATGACATTTAGGTTCTTTTGTAACAGGTAATTTGATTCTGATAAAAACCAAATTCCCTATTTCAGTCTCAGCTAGTTACTCTGAGCAAGAAATCAAAGCCCTCTGAATGAGACCAGGCAATCAGACATGAAAAGATTTCATAGATTCAGCAGACCTCGTTTTTACTTTATTGTGAGAATATGATCATAAGAAACTTTCTCTTTGACAATGATATGGAGGAAATTCAACCATGAGATGCTTTTGTCCTGAATTTAAACCATATTCTCTTCATGGAACATTGCTATTTTCTATCAGTATTCTATTATATGTTTCTTGAATACATGAAAGTAAGCACATTTTTGACCTTTAACCACAAACTCTGATTTTTCCTAACCAGAACTATCAACATTTTGCACAAATCTAAATAAAAGTTTAAGCCTAGTCGTGAATGTACTACCCTCTCACAAGACAGCAGAAATAGAGAATCAAAGGGGAAGAAATCCAACTCATACTTTGTCTCCTTTCTCCAACTCAAATTTCATGTAATTCTTTAAAAAAAGCAGTCCCCCCATATCCTCTCCTATAAAAAGAAATATCACTGTACATTTTCCTCACTAAACAACAGACTTAAATGAATTAAATTTATCATCTCTCTTTAAATAAGCCCAGACATATCCACTTCAAAATTACTTGATGTTCTGCAAAAGAAAAAACCCTGTACACCCCTATTTTCATTGAACAGACCAACAAAAAAGTTTCAAAAACATATCCCTATTTGTTAACTGGATATTAGTACATACTTCTTCATTTGCATTTGCAAGCAAAAGGGCATCAGACCTGAGGCAGGGGGGGGAATGTTCCTCAACAGAACAGTTACCACTGACTTACCATACCAAGACAAACACTGATCACAGCTGCCACCTGACAAGAGTGGGACAGATAAGGATTCTAAACATCCTGAAAGAACTGCATAACTGATCCAATTACCATTCAGCCAAGCACCAGCTGCAGGCTGTTTAAAGAGACATTTATCACAAAATGTAACAATGGACAGCATCACTTTCAGCAATTTTAAAATTACCTAGAAGGAGTAAGAGCAAAAAAAATCCCAAGCCCTCAGATGCCTAATCCTATTGTATAGCTATGCTAAAAGGATGCCTACATAGAAAACCAGCAGCCATAACTACAGAGGGTTTCATTTTTTTAATGAGCTGCAGTTCAGAGGACACATATAAGACTGGAACCATTTTATCCTCAAAAATAATAGAAATAAGCCAACAAACCACAAGTTTTTAGCAAATATTTACTTACCATCTTCCATGTCTTCTTCAGTGTTGTTATGTCCATCAGCCATTGCTACATTCCCATTAATGACAGGATTTTGAGTAATTCTTGGAGGATCATCTGTATCTCCAGCTAACACAGAAAAAAAACCCCAAAAAGTAACAATTAATCAGCTACATTAACATTTCTGTTTCAGGTAGTGCTTATCAGACATGCAAATGGCATATTTTAGTGCAAAACAGCATACACAAAACAATGGTACTGGTATGTGTCTAACTGTAAAATGCTATTAACTTGTATATTCTGTTACGCCACAGCAATTCCACCTCACTCCCAGTCACTGGTGTCTGTAACTAAGAACGGTTTTATACACAGAAGCTACACACGAGTTACCAGCTGTGTGGGTCATCAGGGCCATGGAGTAACCTTCTCCTTCAGGAAGTTAACTGCTCCCTAGAAAACACCACGAGTTCTGCCACCAGGAGCCTGGCCACGGTGCGGCCCCTGCCTGTCAGCACCCAGGACAGCGCCACCACCTCCGCCCGCCCTCCCTCCCCCCCCACCCCGTGTCCAGGCTCCCGCCTGCGTGCCATCGGGATGGGCACCGATCGCTTTTCAAAGCTAGAGAACTAAGGCCAAAGCCATGGTAAGCGACACCAAGAAGCAAAGCAGGATCAGTGGCATTTGCTTCACAAGACCGCCCTCTCCTCGAGGTCATGCTGAGGTGTGGGCAACACGCTCCTGCAGCCTCATTCCAATTCACAGCACACAAGAAAAAGATACTTTCACAACCAGCATTCCTATTCTGATTATTTACTCCTCTAGTAAAACCACAGAACTAATGACCACTGCCTTGAGCGTGAACAGAAACAGATCAGGTTAGAGATTTACTTCTGGATTAGAGTTACAAGAGATCACGCACTTAACGCTCAGAAACATGGCTTTTCGAAAGCTTCCTAGGATGCAGCAGATTCTGCTAAGGCACCAGAGAAATGTGTATGCCGAAACACAGTATGCAGCACCCACAACAAACTGTGTACTCTTCTCATGATGAGCACAAAAGTAAAATGAAGAATGATTTACAGTTTTGATTTTCTAATAAAAAGTTTTGCAGTAGACGGGCTCCTGAGCGATGCAGCTGCAGAAACCCCCACCAGCAGCTGTCACAACACCAGCAGAACACCAGCTTTAATAAACTTAAACCCAAACAATGGAATTCCAACAAAATTAAGGGTGCTCGGAGGAACAGGTCTGAACTACTGCAACTAAAGAACAGGAAAAGTGACAAAAAGGAAGAGTATGAAGGAAAGATCTCTGTGGATTTCCACAGCTTGCCTTTTTGGTTTTAACCACTGAACAGCATGGCGACAGTCTAACACGGAAGCTGTCCCCTGGGTCACTCCTGTCTGGGAGCATACAACAGCATGCCTACAGCAGCCCAACAATTGCTTACACAAAATTAATACTAGGATTTTATTTTTTTTTAATTAATTGTAAAATTACCATCAAGGCAACTTAGTATCTAGAAACAAAATGAAGCAAACACCTGAAGAATAGCTAGTTCTTCACTAAAAGTTCATACAAAATACTCTTTTTTAACAGAGGATTTAAACATTAATATCATATTTTATGGGGAAAGCATTGTCCTTAACTAAGAAAATAAAGAGCTTTCTAGGAGACACTGCTCTACATTCCCCAAAAGTATGAATAGTGTTAGAGGAGGGAGAAAATGCCAAAGAGATCACAGCAAAAGCAATCAACTTAAAAAACAGAGGCAGCTTCTGAGAGATACTATTTAATGATAAGATAAACTTAATCATTATGTCAGATTAAGCAGCAGTGACATACATGTACTGACACATTTTGTAACACAGCTTTCAGATATGGAACCCAGATAACATTAGTCAGTACAGTGGTTTTTGTGATTAAGGAACATTTTTAACTTCTAATAGAATTCAATTATTACAGTAAATAATTTCCACAAGCAAAAAAGTTATTGTTTAACATTTATCAGCAAGCAGGAAGGCAAAATTTATTTTCAACTTTAGCACTGACAACCAGCAGTTTATGTTTTCTTCTCTGGTCCTTCACAGCTCATATGAAAGAACTGTCAAATCCTACCAAGAGTTAATTAAGAAACCTGTTTTCCTCTGCCTCAAGCAGAATGATGCCAAAGACCTATTCAAATTATACAATACAGGATTAACAAAACCAAACCAAACCAAACCTGTCCACATTGGCCAGAAAAACCTTCCAACCAAGCATATCACTTCATACAGCGCTAACTTTAATGCAGCTTAAACCACCATGTGCCAACACCACCCCAGTCATGTCAGCTGTCAGTTCCCATACCAGAATACTCAGTTTTTTAATCGCACCCCTGGTATAAAGATGCAGTGTATTAATCAAAAGTGAACACAAACCACATAAATTAAGAAAGTATTACGACAAAACATGAAGTGATGTTATAAATAAGGAATATTTTTAACTCTTTAAATACAGTACTGCAAAATATTAACTAAAAAATAGGTTTCAAATGCAGAATTTTAGACATTGTCAGTGTTGGTGAAAAGCGCTGAAGCTGTCTTCTACCTCCCCAAAATGCAACACATACAACTTCGTAGATACTCTTCCAATACAAAAAGAAATGCAAGGCAACATGAAGTGATGACAATTTCCTCCAAAACATTTAAGATCCATTGTTGTATATGTTTTCCATCTACCCATTCCACTGCATTAAAAAACAAGCAATACAGCTTGAAGTGCTTAAAGGGGGTCTCTGCCATTTGGAGATTAAGCCTTCCAAGAAGAGGCTTTTAAGATATTAATGGTTTGAGCAAAGCGAGAGCATTCACTTCGTTACTGAAAGATCATGAATGCTGATATGAAATCAAGTCTAAAACTTGGCATGTGTAACGGGAAAGAAACTGAAGCATGGCAATAGATTTGGGAAAGTTAGTAAGAAGTGTCAGTCACCTTACACAGAAAAAGCACTGGCTCACATATAAATAACTCCGCTAGTGCACACTTCACATTGCTCATCAACTAAGTCTGTTGCTGAGGTGTTGAGTTGAAAGCTTGAAAGCAAAATGGTTATTGCAACTGATGCAAAGGGAGAAAGAAAAAAAAGACACAACAAAATTCTCTGGAACTACAGTCTTGCCATGACCTTACAGAAAATGCTAAAATAAAAATCTTCTTGTTATGGACTATGACCTCAACATTATCATACTCAAATACGCACACTGTTAAGTAATCAGTGCAAAACCAGTGCCAATAATTAAGAGACTGCACTCGAAGAAAAGCTGTTCAGAAGGATTCAGCTGGTTTACTAAGATGAACTCAGTGTCACTGAAAGACCTACTGCTTTACTGTTCTACTGTTCACAGTAAGTTAAATCTACAGGGAAGGAATCTCAAAAAGTTTGCTATTTTTATTTTTCCTGTTAATGAGAAAACAGAACAGATTTTTGTCAAGATCATGTGGCTTCTGACACAACATAAATACTACAGAATTTCACCTCTCCCCAAGGTGTAGGCTATGCTGCTCAGCAGTAAACATGTGCTTGCAGTCACATATGGACAAAAGCAACAGAATGACTCCACTATCACGGCAGTTAAATTACAGAACACTGCTACTACTTTAACAATGAAAACAGCAGCACCTGACTTCATAGGTTTCAGTCATGACTCAAATCACACCAAGTATTCAAATTCTGAAACATTATGATTGTCATTAGCTTTCAGATCTGGCAGCCACAGCAGAGGAATTGAAGCAATCTCTCTAGTTGGTTATGAAACATTTCTCTTTCATTTTGAGGTTAAGGAGACCACAATGGAGAAGCAATAGTGATACCAAAAACCTGCTTACGATTACCATGTACAACTGCCTCACAATGAAAATCACTAGTCCTGAGGACTTCTTAACCGTCACTACAGATGTTTTGCACAGGATACTGTGCAGAGCTGCCACAGCAATCCCAGAAACAGTGAGGGAGTTGCACTAAAGATTAGCAGGCATTATCAGGCTGAAGAGAAGTCAGTCATTCACTGCTGTCTGCAGCGTGAAGACTTTCATGAATCAAACTTCATATCAAGGCTTCTGCGTTTAGGGGAGGAAAGCTGAAAACACACAACTTTCTCCTCTGCTGCTGGACTAAACGGACATTCCAGAATCAAAGCCTATATAAAAGACATTAAAGGGCATTTTAACACTTTTTGTTTAAATATAAATAGAACAGTATGAACAGATATAATAAACTGGGCAGGCATGAACTATGGTGGATAAGTAAAGCTACAGTAAACACTAAGAAAAGGGACTCACTACACAAAAATCTAAGATGGTAGTGAGTAAGAATAAAGTCTGGCTATGTAAATCTCACTGAAAATTGAGTAAAGTCAGTCTCATAGCAGTCAAATTACATTGGCATCAAAGCATATCAATTGCACACTTCACATGTAGTCCAGGTCCAGCTTTGCAGCTCTCTAACTGCCTAACTCCTCTTCAGCTGTAAAACATACTATTACATCTTAAAGATTTTAAAAATTAGGTATTTTTAAAAGCAATGGCATCTTAAATACGTCAAACAAGCCTCTAAAAGTTTACAGTTTCTTAACAAGTTTTAAACCTAGATATTTTTAAGTACGTCAGCATTTTAAGTACCAAATAAACCTTGAGAAGTTTTACTACTTCAGTGCGCATTTCAGAAAGTCAGTCTCACATGGATAACATCACACAAGTGGGGGGAAAAAAAAAAAAAAGAAGAATAAACTCCAACATTGCTAGAAATTATAATGAAAAAACGTTCAGTAATTTCAAGCATTATATTAAATATAACCTCTTTTTTACCAAATTGACCTTTGCTATTTTAACTACTGGGCAGCATATGAAAATATGTACTTGAAGAATTCCTGAAGTAGTCAATTCAGTGCTTTCTGAAGCAGCTACTGAACTGTGGTGGTGCAGAGAGAACACTAATGAAACTCATGCAGAAAGCCTTAAAGCAATAATATTACTTCTTGAAAGCAAACAGAAAACTTAGAATAACATGAAGAAGATGAAGAATAAATACCTGCCTTTAACTAGGAAAGGCAGTGAGAACCAGTAACTTTACAACTCCCTGTAGCAGACTCCCCCGACCATGCCTGTAAGTGATCTACAGTTACTCTATTGAACCAGTGACAGTGATTTGAGCAGCTCACAAGAAAGCCTGTGGGCTCCAGGAACCTGCTTCTGCAGAAGCCTGGAAGCCACTGCTAGAAAAGCCAGATTAATAAACATTACTCTCAGGAGACAGGATCTCCTGATAAAATAAATGCATAAATAATAAAATATATAATAATAATAAACCCCCAAACAAAAACAAGACAAAACCCCCCAAAAACCGAAAGAACCCAAAACCAAACCAAAACCAACCAACCTCAAACCAAAGCACTTCCACTTGTTCTAGAAGAATTCAGCCTTTCAAAAGTAAGAGAAACTACTTGGCCTGCGATCCCTACCTGCAGTTACAGTACAAGCACCACTTACGGACAAAGGGACTCAGGAGAAAAGGAATCAAATTAGAAGTGTTCTACACAGTTTCATTTTGTCAAGACAGTCGTAGGTTACTGTAATAAAATTCTGAACTGATTTCTGTAGTGTGGCGGCCTTTCAAGAGGCATCCAAAAGTAAAGCAATCCATCTTAAACATTTTTAAAGAATTAAACAGTAACAGAAACAGAGATCCATTTGGCCCAGAGGATGGGAGGAGGGGAAAGGGAAATACTGATGTCAAGGTGTAGGTGACCTCTGCCACAGATGTTTCCATGGCTTGTAAAAAAATCATGCAATATACCTTTACAGCTGGAAGTTAATTCTCAGGTCAGCAAAAGGGTGGGCAATTTGCTTTTGTTTCATTTATTATTTTTCTTCCTTCACAGTCCATAACGCTTTCATTACTTGATCTGGTGTCAAAAGGTGTATCTCGCAATGTAAACCCCTAGACAAGAAAGCTACAAAGGACAATGACTAAGGCTTAAGGAGAAAAGGCTTCTAGAGAAGTATCAGGAGGCAAAAGACCAGTTTACAGATTGAGGGAGAAAGGTGTTATGAGCACAGGAAGTGAGATGATTTGTAGCTAAGGAGATAAGATTAAAAAGTTTTCAATGCTTTCGAAATTTTCCTTGGCAAATTTAGGAAGGAAGAAAAAAAATAAATGTAGAGATGACATTTATTTACTAGAGAGCAAGTATCCAGCATCAGGTCTTAAATAAAAAACAAACAAAACAAACAAAAAAAACAAAACAAAACAAAAAAAACAAACAAAAAAAAAAAAACCCAAAAAAAACCAAAAAAAACCAACCAAACAAACAAAAAACCAACCAAAAAACCCCCAAAACCAGAAAAGAAATAGTATCATACAGAAGTCTTTTGCCCTCTAATTGCCACCTGAAAAAATTCGCATTATCGACTGCGAATTGCAAATCCCCCCCCAGGAGGAGATGATGCTACACAAAACAGTAAATAAAGAAAGAAACATTGCTGGGATGGGACGACTTCCTGCAAGCACAGTCATCATCTCTGCCGTGTCTACATAACACGTAGCAATGACTGGATAGACAGTAATGCTGCAGCCACCACTTATTATAGAGATCAATCATTATACTGCTGTTGCCTTGTGCTCCTATCATTATGTCTGCCTGTCCAAAAGGAACATGTTGACAAAACATGGGATGGCCTGACTGGTTTTAAATTGTGCCTGTTTACCTAATGAGTAATTGAAAATAATGTTATTAATAGATTACATGACTATTCTTGGATAAAACAAAGAAGTTATTACTCTAATAGGCTCCTGAACACCATGCATGAAAGATACCAGTCTGTAAGGCAAATCATATCTGAAACATCATCCTACTGAGTTATCTCTATGTGAAAATAAAAGGGAGGTACAATGTAACTTTGTGGATAGAAAACCAGCTGAGAAGAAATAACCCACACAGAAGTAGATATTGCTCTATAAACTAGGCAATTTGCTGCAACAACTCATTTTTCTGCTTATTTGTGTCTGATGGCACTTTACAAAACAAAATTTTAAGTCTTAAAAAAAGTAATTAACTTCTTATAGACATGCATAAAGCATTTAAGGTATTATCAGTGCAACTACTCAGTGGACCAAAACCTGCTATTTAAGAAGTCACCCTGAAGAATTTGCTAAAACAAACAGTGACTACATTATTGCCTCCTTTCAGCAGTTTAACTCATTGCTTTATGAATAATTCAGTGTCAAATGAAAGACTGCATGAACCAGAGTTCAGTTTGGACACTAACAACACACCTATAATTATCCAGCATATTTATAACTTCGTGCTCTTGCTGAAGGAGTTTGTATAGCCTTTAAGAACTTTTTCATACACTTTTTAAGCTTCAGGTATTTAATGACTTGGGATAGAAAGCAGTACCAGCATGAGTTTTAACTCAGTACAGTGATGTTATTTATTAGAAAGACATCAACCTGCCTGCCTCAGACACTAACCTGGCTTTACCCATTCTTCAGTGCCACAACCCCTCCTTTGCAGCCATCGGTGCAAGAGAAGGTCTGCTGAAAAACCTTTCATAGGTCCTTTTCTTAGACTGATGAGCCTTCTTAGCTTAGGTTGCAGTTCTAGAAAACTATCAGACCAGTAGGAAAGGAAGAAAGACTGCTTCTGGTTTCCATGTAATACCCAAAACCCAGTAACTAGAACAGCTGACAAGACAAATTATTTCCTTCCACAATAAGAAAAGGCTGAAACATCAGAAGTGTCATGATCTATTATGGCAACAGCTACTGGACTTGCACTACCTTCTCTTCTCTGTATCTAGAGCAGCAAGGCTACAGAAGCAACTACCCTAACTCGTCACATCTTGTCTCCGCACATTCCAGAGATGGTAGCATGATTACATCTCTGCTGAAGACAAGGCACTCGGTCCCAACCTACTGAACACACCCTAAACAATGTGCTTTTCCAGTATCACACCCCTCTTTATATTTTACTGCTTTACTGAGTAATGGACTTATCTGTTGCAACAACAAATGCTAAGCTCTTCAGCAACCATCACTAGAAAGGATGAAAAACTACTTAAATTAAAATGAACTACTGACACATGAAAGAAAAGGATATACTTGCAATAGGAGCCAGGGCATTCCGAGCATCACAGAGCATTTCTGTCTGTACATGATACCATACTCAGCATGCTACAGCACTTGGCATTTTTTAAAAAAGACAACTATACAGCAATTAAAATGGGTTTATTTGGATAGCAATATGAGCACCTTACAGCATCGATGATTATGCTCCTTTCCTTGTTAAAAGTACGGAAAAGCAACCACCTTTCACCACCTGGACCAGCATAACTTTTAGTGGTCTGTCAGCTACATACATTTTCAGAACTACTTTCTGTATCATTTTGAATGAGCAAGTCAGACCATTGTGTCAGAAAGTTTTGGGGTATATCTCTTAAAGTAAATACAGTAACTGAATGCTTGGTACATACTTAGGCAGCAAATGGTTTTGTGCCTTTGACAGCAATATAAAATGTTGGCTTACGTGGTTTTGTATGATTACATATACCACTTCCCCAAACCAGCTATGAAGGCAGACTGATTCTTAGTACTCTAAGGTTAAAACCTTATTTGCCATTATTTCAGATTCTGAAATTCTGTTTGAGAATGGATTGATACTAATGGCTCACTCCTAAACTCAGTCTTGAAGCATGCTGAGCCCTGCTCACACTAGCAGCAGCACAGAAAGCTAGCAGGAACGCGTTAAAATATTTTTTTTCCTAATTCTGACAGGATTTTTTTAACTGTTGAAACTCTGTTGATCTGTCCAAGTTAGAGTCTGAATGAAAAAAAAATTTCCTACCAGAGAACAACAACGGATAATGATACGGACTTTGCACTGCAATTGATTTTAGACATGAGCAGGAAAAAACCAAACCAAAATATCTTTTAGCCTTATACCTTAAACAGGACAGCTGGCATGTCATCATACACACCTATGTAAGGCAACATTTTATACTGCTGTCAAAGGTGCAAAACCTTTTGCTATCTAAGTATGTAGCAAGCGTTCAGTTGCTGAGCTAGAAAAACTGCAATGGGAACATCTGAGACCTCATACCTAACCTCTAATACCTTCAACATTTCTTCCTGTTATTTTCAATAATGTCTTCCTTTACCATTGGAGATTTGCTAACGCTGACCTTGTTTTTCTTATGCTTTCTGCTGTGCGGAGAAATGGATAGATCTGTAAAGTAGGTTCATGGGAATCTGACTTGGTTACAGGTAGCTAGTAGTTCTGAGGCTAGGCTTTTGTGAGAAGAAAAAGCAACCAGATCAGATTCAGGACAGTAACTTTAAAAACTGTTACACCACTGTGATAAAGCAAGCAAGGAGAGTTAATGCTATTTCCTTCTCATTTGACAATACAAACAAGCTTAAATCCAGGCTTCTTTGCTGAACAGTAAAGGAGTCCAAATATATTCACAAGAAATTATTCCTTTTAGGCTAACTATACAACTACAAACCCTACTTTAAAGGTGACTATTACATCAAAGCAGAACAAAAACACAAGCCAAATCATCTGCAAACTGGACCTGGTAGACCTATGGCAAATCTAGAGCAATGGAAAACTGGCCGTGGGTACACAGACAGTGGTGACCTGTGCCATGCCATGCCACGCCACGCAGTGCACACGCTGCTCAGCTGGGATGCACAGCTGGAAGATCTTGGGACTTCCAAAGCAGTGTCTAAATTGTTCTTGAAGGAGTGCTTCTATAAAGAACTACTATGGGCTCTAACTAGCACAGCGTGCTGGATAATTAACATGGAAGCAGAAACATGCTATTTATAAGGGAGAACTGTCAATAAAGCCTGCCATGTATGCTGGCTTGGCTTCATGTAACACAGAAACAGGTTAAGAATGAGGACAGAGAAAACAGACCATATATATTCACTTCTGAGAAAAGGTAACTGTCATTTAAGGTAACTGTCATTAAACTGTTAAGATACCAGGTATAATCGCAGTTATTTTCCTACAATAACTAAAAGGGGGGGGGTGTTGGGGGGTGGCGGTGGTGTGGGGGTGTCAGGATATACCAGACATATATCCTGAATAACATGGAGGTGGGAGATGGGGAAAAGAACCAATCAATAAATAAAAACCCCACCAGAGAACAACATTACTACTTCAAATACACGAGGCATTATTTGAAATTGCCAGAACGCGAGTTTAAAGGACACAAAATCCTTTCTCATGCTGCACCTGAAACTCCTGAAAGCTATGAAGACATTGTGTCTGAAGATACTGTGCCAGCCAAGACACCTCCCCAGCTCCCTCTGGCTCAAAGGCAGCATCACTGTCCCAAAACAGGAGGTCCATCCACAAAGCACAGTACGCAGGTCTGACACCAGCCAACCAAGGAAGACCTGGCAGGCTGAAGGGAACAGGAACAGGGAGGGACACTGTTTCAGGGCACCCTCCCAGGTAACCACCTCATGGCTTTGGGATTGCCTGATTCATGGATGGTGTCTCTGCATTTCAAAATGCCCCTGCTTTTCAAACCAATAGACACTACTAGTATTTACAGCATCCTAACCAGGAGCGCCACAGTCTATGTTATACAAAATAACTCTTTGTTTTCAACCCGCCCTCTGATGTTACACGCCATATTCTCCAGGTCTTACATCATTCGTTTCACTTCTGCGGCTGGTGCTCTTCAGACTTCAGTACACCTTCCCTCCATTATCCAGATGGACACCTCCTAGCCTATGCAGTCATTACTCCTACAATGCCCCTTTGATACCTATTATGATCTTTATTTTCCCTGTTGTAACTTCTTTACTTCTATACCTTTTTTTTAAAATGGAGGAGGAAAGCAAGGCTGTTATCCAGGCTGCACTGAGCGTTCAAGAAGCAGAAGCACAGTGACACAATGCACTTACACAAAGCATGTACTATTCCCTGTTTGCTTCCAAAGGCAAAGCAATGAATGGAAGAAGAATCCATCAGGAGCAGAGAAAAGGCAAGGAGGAAGCCTAGACAGGCCCAGACACCCTTGGGGGGAGCAGACCAGGGAGGGGAACTCACCATATCCCCCCTGCCCTAACATTTAACATAAGCATGTGCTATAGACAGACCTCAAGAGGCAAGACACCAGGTTAAACAATTTTTGCTCAATCCAGAATGGCTAACCTCATGCAAATATACAGGGTTTCCATAAGCAGCTTTTTAACATTCACACTGGAAAACCTGTTACCAGCTAACATTAAAAAGAAATTTAAAAAAAAAAATAAAAATCCAAGATTCCTGAAAACAGAGTTTTGCACTATAAACTTTAATGTAGAAACACCACACACCTATCACAGAAATGTTTAGCACTTTGCATTTAAAGCAAGAGTGGACCCAAGCCATGCTTCCCTTTGAGTTGAAGACAAACAGCCCCAGTCAGTGAGAAGCATGCAGGTGATGTGGGGTAGGGAGTGGGAACAGCCCCAGGCTCCCTTCCAGCCCTACACCCACAGCACCAGCTCCAGCTTCACCTCCCAGCCCAGCACTGGTGCTCCTGACACTCCTCCGTGCCAGAGGAACGGCCACTGCACAGCACATCAGTGGCCACAGTACAGCAGCGCAGAGCTGAACTAATCAGCATGGGTCTGCCCAGTACCGATAAGTCCTAACCTCAAGTCAGGGTCACTTTTACACGTTTAGATTAGCTCTAGGGAGAACTACAGCAACAATTAAACCATTCATAGACTGGTAGTTTGGGGGTTTTTTTGTTAAGTCTAATGTGTACCAATGCACACTTGCAGATCCTGGTAACAGAGAACACTGCTGTTTCCTCACAGCAATACCAGGAGCACTGTTGGTAAAATCATTCTTTTCTACTGAAATTCAGTTTTTGCTATGTTTATTAACACATACATTTCAAGTGTAATGGTAAACTATGATTTTAAGAGATTCCTAGTACAAAAAAGAAAAAACCCAAAATTATACACTTTGGGTTAATTTCACCATTTGTTTTCACTGTAATTAACAAGAAGTAATTCAGCTTTCATCTAAATTAACAACTGTGGAATGAGCAAACCAAAAACATTCCTTTTTCAAATGGGATGTTTTACAATGAGCTGGGCAAAAAGCTGCGTTTTTTTCTCTAAGACAGAGCTTTCCATTCTTCACCAGTTTCCCAAATTCATGAAAAAAAAACTGTCCCAGGAGTTTCTAAGGTTGTTACTTCATAAGTTCAATTCTCCAGTCTCACCTGTTAGCATTGTTCCATACTGCACAAAAACCTCACTGAGCCAAACAGGACAAGTAGAGAAGGACTGTACCTGGTAGCAGTGCCCAGCCAGGACAGTGGGCTCCGTGATGTGATGATGGGAGCTGTGGGGTGATTTACCCCATCCTGCTCCCATTTGGCATAGGAAGCCCCTTCCCTACATCACAAGTGTCCCCATTTTGACCAGTCTCCACAAAGATTTTGGGGCCGGGACACTCCCAAGAAACCACAGCCATTAAGTTACTCATGAGCCTTAATTCCCCGAATCATCTGCCAGCTGGCTACTCTGCCTTCTACTTTGCAGCACTAGCGCTAGCAATCATTGACACTTATAAAGTCTTAACAGAGGACTGAACCAAGAGACTGCCTCAGCCATTACAAAAGAACCATTAGGTCCCAAAGCCATTCAGGCTTGCTTTCTTCAGCCTTCACCTTCAGATCAGATTTAACTTTTACTTTCCTTTCCCATTCTGACAGCAACCTTTCTACCCCCAGATGCTAATGTAAGAAAATAACAACTTCGGCTCTGAAGAAGAGCTTACTATTGTAAAATGTTCTGAAGATCAGCTTCTCTGCTGCCTTGAAAACATAAGCTACTGTACTGAAGACATCCAAATGTGAGCAGATGCTGAAATTAGCACTAAACTGGGTTAATTATTTAATACTGTCTTCATGGAGAACAACTTTCTTCAAACAAATGGCACAGCTGAAAAGCTGTTCTATACAGAAAACACAGAATCTCAGGCTTTAGCTTCCATTATTTACCAAGGAATTCTTAAAAGAATGCAGAATGGGAAATTTGTAATCCTCAGTCAAGCTCCAGTGACAATTTTACCACTTTTTGGTCAGTAATTTTAAGACTCTTTTTTCTTTTTTTTTTTAATGAAAACAAAAGAAAACTTTTAAGAAGTGACAAAAAACAAACAAACAAAAAAAAACCCCAACAAAACAAAACAAACCTATACCACCAAAAAACAAACCACCAAAACTCACCAACCTTTTTTTGTTTAACTATTATTCACTGTTAAATAGCCAACCAGTTGTTCTGGTGCCAAAAAGGCTGCCATGGAACCATACAGCCAAGTCCACATATTGGCTAAGAAAATGCAATCAGAAATTAATCATAGAATCAACCAGGTTGGAAAAGACCTTTAAAACCATTCAAGTCCAACCATTACCCCAGCACTACTAACTCCACTAAACCTCTTCCCCAGCCTAAACAACCCCAGTTCCCTCAGTCATTCCTCATCAGACTTGTGCTCCAGACTCTTCACCACAGAAAATAATATACATCAAAAAGAAAGGGCACAACCATACCCACACTTTGAGCCTAAATCCAAATACAAATGCACTGAAACCAATGAGGCAAAGCAACTACTGTGTTCTCTTTCACATCAGTTGAGAACAGCTAAATTCAGATCTCCAAAATAAAGCTACTTGGAATACAAACAAGAATACTAAGAAAAAAATACAACCTACTGATAAACATTGGAACACCTGTAAAACAGCAATCATTTTTACAATTGTTCTTTATCACAGACAGACCTTCTTGAGCCAGGTACATCATACGGTAAGATTTGCAGCTGCAAACTTCAAAACTATGTGGTTAATGCAAATCATGCAAACAACCATTTTAGAAACATGAACTGAGACACATATTCAAGAAATAAGACCCTGGACATATATAATTTAGATTTTGTCTCGCAGTGCAACCAAGTGGCTGAAGGGTGGAGTGATAATGCTCTCAATGAAGTTTATTTTAGATGCTGGGGCTCTCACATATTTCAGCACTCTCATTAAGCCCTGATGTGTCACCACCTCCAGTAACCACTCAAATTACTTCTTCCATGAAAAAGGAGACCAAAGCCGTCCAAAATTCTTCCTTCTTCTTCAGAAAGGCAGTCACTCCACATGTGGCAGCAGTTATAACTAGTGTATTTCTGCGCAAACATACCTTCTGAAGAGGAAAGTTGTACTTCACTACTCACATGTTTGTTATGTATGGACTTTCTTATTATATATTGCATTTTATTTTTTTGTTTCATGAGCCAAATCCTCAAACAGTATTTCAATAGCTTTTTTGTAAACTATTCTTAGAGGATAAAAGCAACAAACCAGACTTGAAAATGTGTTTTACAACAGCTGACTACTGTGTATCACTCAGTGAATTCCATCTTATGCTCTGCAAAAGACCCTCATTCCACAAATACATACCCAATCTCAATACCTATTCTTTCGGGCAAATCTTCCCAACTACTTCTATTTTTGCTCCATTGCTAGCACCACTCATCTGAAGCAAATTTTGAGGACTTCCAAAATTAATTACTGCCTTCTTGCTTTGCCTCTGGCTGGAAGCTGGTATAAACATCACCACCGAATTAAGCTGTATCTCTGATTTCTTACTCTATTGATGATGATTCTTCCTTTGTCTCAGGAAAACCTTAAGTCCATTAAGTTTTCTTCCCACCCTTTATTTCTCTTCGATAATGCAGCATTTGTGGACTCTGTCATCATCAGCCACTACACACACACCCAGATAGGACAGAAACTCTTACTACTCAACACTTCTTTTGCTCTGGCTAGCTCATTTACATGTTCTCAGTGTTTTGAGTATACTTTTGGAGCACATAAAGGCAGATTTTTTTTTGTCAGTCCTCCCCACTACTGGATCCTCATCTCATTTCCTGTCTTTTTCTTCAACTTTTCCATGCTAACAGTTCTTGGGAGGGGATGAGCACGAAACAGTGCATGCCAGTGGATCACAGAGAAGAGAGAAACATCCAGACACAGAGGTACACCACAAGCTGTCTTAATAGTATGCAATTCCTGGCACTTCCTCAGCTCCAGACCTTTTCCACCAAAAATCTTGCTTAGGAAATATAGAAAAAACCCCAAAACTGTAAGTATCTGCAACCAGAGTGCATTATTTGAAGGTTTCTCACCTAAAAGTCCCTGTTTTTTTAATACCTAAAACTGACAGAATTGAAGCAGAGCTCAAATTTAATTGTGATTATAGTCAGGTCTGATCCAATCCTGAAATGAGCTCCAGATGTTAACTGGTCAAAGTCAGAATAAGATCAGAATTTAAGAATTACTAGAGACAGTAATAATTTAACTGCAACTGTTACTCATACAGGAATACCTTTCCCCTTCTGAAAGGCGAAACTTTCTTTCAGAAAAAAAGGAGGAGACATGCCATACCTTTGCAATAAAGAATAAGAGAAGATACAAAAGCCAACAAACCCAAAGACAAAACAGACTGGGACTGAAAAGAGAACAGTTATTTTGCTGGAGGTTAGCAGGGAAGAGAAGCTGCAGTCTGGGACACAGCACCCAGACTAGAAAAAGAACCAAACGAACCCTTTGATACAATATTCAGTTATTTCACCTACAAGACCCAGGTGCCTACAAGGAAATGGCAATGTGCTATGTTTATCAGGGTGGTAACACCACACTGGCATACTTTTAACCGCTAAGCTGCACAAAAGGAAATTTATCTGCGCACATGTAACAGGAGAGTCTTTACCTGTTTAAGCTTGTTCACAAGCCCCATCAGACACAATACACTGTCTAGATTTTTACCTAGCAGATATTCTATGCCCCCATTACATCCTTTGACCATAAAAATGCTAAAATAAAGAAATAAACATACACATGTTTTGATTTGCTCTTATTCATATGGCCAAATCCAGGTATTTTAATGCCCCTGTGGATGTTTTAATCTTGATGTATTTTCAGTACACTTTTTAAGATCAAAGAAACCCCACAAGACCAAAGAGACCCAGAGAGAGAAGTGGTAGGGTGAGCAGATGTCTGTCTCACTTTGGCTTGGACAGTATGGGTAAACAAGAGACTCCACTAAATATCCAGATGATAATCTGTGGGATGCTAGAGATCTCTGGGATTTTATTAGAGAACTTCTATCAAGCTGTAGAATCTCCCCATACTCCCCTTCTCAAGGCAATGCCCTGGGACTTAACCCATGCGCACGGCAAGAGACAGAAAGCCCACTGGAGGGACAGAACTGCACACACAGCACAAGTATCACACCCACTGCTGCTGGTTGCACAAACCAAGCCAAAACCCATGTTCCTTCACTGTACAAACCACTGCAAATGCTACCCTCTCTTCTTTGAAAATTAAAATATTTGCTTCAAAGTGTTGAGACAGAATAAATGATCCCAGAACAAAGAGAAACACCTCCAAATGTATCTTACAGGCATCCAGTTCTGGTTTTTACTATGATTCTGCCATCATACTTGCCTAATTGATGCAGTGTTCACAAAGCTGGGGCAGGGGAGAGGAAGTATTTCCATTATTTTCTGCAAATGCTATTAGCAACCAACTCCATCAATTCCACAAGCTAACAGGAAGGCTATAAATGTAAGAATTAATGCCAACAGTGGTTATTCCTTATCACTTCATATAATCCAGCATTCTTGATGTCTGAGCACACTTCAAGTCTCTGCAACCTTCATTCTCTGGCACAGCAATTCTGAACTGTACAGGGAATATCCACTTGAATGCTGAGCTCCAGCTAGTGGGGAAAAGGAAAGGCCATTCCAGATCCACCAGTAAATGGACCCCCATCCATCTGCACACATGTAAACTAAAACTCAAGACACTGGTGCCCACAGCACTCCATCAGGATTATGGCATCCCTCCACAGTTGAAGTTAAGAACCTGCACTAAATTACAAACTCCTATTACATGATGGCATTGCCTGTGCTACACTAACTGCATGTTACAGCTACTGCTCCTAAGATAGTTTTATTTATATTTTTAATATTTTTTATTTATTTATATTTTCCCTATTTTGTTAATAGACAAATATTAAATATTTTTTAGAAGAATGGTATTTTGAGCATTAAAAAAGCCTGCTGGGCTGCACAGTGCACTCGTGCTCTTTAAACTTTTTTACAGTGGTAACAGGCATTCCAATACAGCTCCAACAATTTAACTCAGATCCTTATATTTAATTATTGTTGCTTGAAAAACACATCTAAAAGAACTGGTGGAGCTCTGTGGAAAGGCGAAGGTATTTCTCACCACTACAGTTGGCACATCTAGAGACATTTGTATTTTCTCCTAAATCGTACAACACAGCAAGTGGTAAAACAATCTGGGTAGGCCAAACCCCACATTATTCAGGTATGTCCAGGTATCAAACTACCATTAAAATAGCATTTTAAAATAGCTTTTGCTACTGATGAATATCACAAGGACAGTCCAAATTTCTCCGCAGACCCAGGAGGCAGCTGCATACGTTCAACCATGACACAAGTTACGGAGTTCAGTGAGTGACTTTACATGGGAGAGAAATATGGTATGGTGAGAAAAGCATTCCAGCTCTCAGAAAATTCATGTCCATCACAATCAGCTGCACAGCTACCTCTTGAATGTAAGCTGAACTATTTAAGTTAACATGCACCAGTAGAAACTCTATGTTATCCACCCGAGCACTGCCACCACTCCTTGCCTGGCAGGCAGTTAACAAAACATCTTATCCCAGGCTGCAGAGGAAAAGGAACAGATATCCCTCTCCAGCCTCTCCTCTGCTCAAGTCCAAAGGCAACCAAAGCCTTCTCAGCTGCCCACTTCCCCAGGTGCCCTGCTGAACTGGACCAGTAGGTAGGGCAAAATTATTCTTCTGGAAGTAGTAACCTATTTTCAAAGCTTATTCCCCCAAGACACTTCTCCCTGCACCTTTGATGCACCTCCACCTAGGAAACACAAGGGCATACCAGCTAGCTTCTGCCATCCCCTCAAGTCATCCACTAGGAGGCTACTCCCAAGGAAAGAGTGCTGCCAGCAACAAGATGCATCCCCACTGGAGAAGCTAGTTTTCATCTTGCTTAATTAATTAATAACCCCTCCCCAAATTTGAGAGCATGATGTAGAAATCAAAAACTCAACACTACCACCAAGAATGGGTTTATAATACTGAGAGTTTAATGAGCTTCTCATAACATGCAGCTGTCCGTATTTAGGGTAGAAATGACCTATAAATCAATCAAGAATTCCACTTACTTAAAAAGGAATTCTTAATTCAGAAAACACAGATATCTCTATTTACAAAGTTACATCCTGCCAAAATTTCAAATACTTTTACTGTACACCTTCCCTTTGATTTAACAAAGCATGCATCTGAGGTGGTTACTATGCATGTTAAGGTATATTAAAAATGAAAGATCAAAAATTAACATCAGCCCAGTTAATCTCTGCCAGTATTCTCCTCCAGCTACACTAACTAGATCCTGTCTAGCATTAAGCCAGTCAGTACAGAGCCAGTTTTATATTCTCCAGTCTCATCTGTGAACACGATGCTAACGGCAATATGTATGCTTTACGTTGCATTTAAAATTACCAAAATTTCATGCATCATCTCCTGCAAATTTCCCAGATTAACTCTGAAAATTCTTTTAACAGACCTGCTAAAACCTTGTATGATCCAACTGCATTCCAGAAACCAGTGGCTCCTGTTAAATTAGGACCATGACACCGGCAAGAGAGCTTGGCTCACAGAACAGCTGCAGTAAGCACCAACTCCAGGTCGAATGTGACCTGGAAATTTTTATCACTGTGCTGAAAATATCAGAAGAAAAGCTAGTTTGGACAGGAGGTTAAACACCCCACAAACACATTCAGATTATGATTTGAGGTATCTGTCTGAGATTTTAAGAGGTACATTAATCAGAAAATAGTAACCTACTTATTGCAGGTGAGAAAGCAGGAAAGCTTCAGATGCATCTTCAAGTTGAAAAATGCAAGAGACTGTATTTTCAGCTACAAAGAATACTCTTGTGGTTAAAAAAAAAAAAAAGTAACAGAAGTGAAGACATTCAGAAGCAGACCTGCAATGGGAACAAGTTCATCTGCAGAAGTGGTCTGCAGCTGAACGGCATTCAGTTTTTACAATGCTAAAACCTAGTGCTCTCTAAGCTTGGATTTGATATTCATCCTTGGAACTCTGCTATAGCCCTGTCTCCTAATGCAGCTCTTGGGGGAGACAGACCCAAGGGTCAAATAAAGGGTCTCAGGAAAGTTTCAAAAACGTGAGAAGTTATTAATGGCTTAAGAGTTTCTTCTCCCCATTGCCTCCTCAGCTAAGCTGACCCACTTGTTCGCAGGGCCAAACAATAAAGCAGACCAGTGAACTGAGCTAGGTTAAAAATAAACCCAAAATAAGGAAGCTACTTTAAATTCAGATATCTTCATTCATCTTGTTTACCACATCCTCCCACGCAACGGTGTCAGAGCAAGTGAGGAGGCAATGGGGAGGTGCAGAGGTCAAAAAAAGCCCCGCTCTAGAAGATACCTCTTTTCTCTGTAGCAGTGCTAAGAGTCAAATAGACACAAACTCTGCTCCTGGCTCCCAGGAGCATATAAAACTCATATGATACAATGAAGTCTGGTGCCCAGATAAAAATCCAGGACCTTTCCTGCAGCTTGCGCTCAATTTTGGGCTAGGCTCTCTTTTCTGCACACACTATTCTCAGCTGACTGCAGCACAGCACAGCCACCTAGCACCACACCAGTCCAGAGACACTCCTTGGATGTGGCAGACGTTTGATGCCCCTAACTCCAGAGCTCTAGGATACACCCTGCTAACTGCAAGTGGGCTTCCACTATACAAATTTAAGCAAAAACCATGTAACAATAATATTATTATTTAATAAAATGGGTTGTGAAGATGTGCTCTGTGTTGCATTCAGTGCTACCAGTATAACTTTAATAGCAAAAGCATGTGTTCACACATTTGGACACATAAGGCATCAGGACGGCTCTTATGCTCATGTTTCAGGCTTATAAAAGGTGGAAGCGAGGACAGGCAGCCTGGGGAGGATATAGGGATGTTGCCCAGGAAGCTAGGGACCAGGTTAGGAAACCTAAGGCCCAGTTAGAATTAAACTTGGCTAGGGATGTGAAAGGTAACAGGAAGGGATTCTATAGGTACATTGCAAATAAAAGACAGACTAGGGACAACGTGGGCCCTCTCCGGAAGCTATCAGGAGAACTGGCTACCCTGGATTTGGAGAAGGCTGAGGTTCTTAATGGCTTCTTTGCCTTGGTCTTCACTGGCAAATGCTCTGACCACATCACCCAAGTCTTGGAAGGCAGACATAGGGACTGTGAGAATGAAGACCTTAGGCCCACGGTAGGAGAGAATCTGGTTTGAGACTATGTTAAGAACCTGAACAAGTCCATGGGACCTGATAAAAACCATCCGCAGGTCCTCAAGGAGCTGACAAATGAAGTTGCTAAGCCACTGTCCATCATATTTGAAAAATCCTGGCAGTCAGGTGAAGTTCCCAATGACTGGAAAAAGGGAAATACAACCCTCATTTTCAAGAAGGGGAAAATGGATGACCCAGGGAATTACGGATCAGTCAGTCTCACCTCTGTGCCTGGCAAAATCTTGGAGCAGATTCTCCTGCAAGGCATGCTAAGGCACATGAAAAACAATAAGGCGCTTGGTTACAGCCAGCATGGCTTCACTATGGGGAAATCCTGCCTGACCAATTTGGTGGCTTTCTATGATGGGGCTATGGAACTGATGGACAGGGGTAGAGCAGTTGATGTCATCTACCTGGACTTGTGCAAACTGTTCGACACTGTCTCACACGACATCCTTGTCTCTAAATTGGAGAGACATCAATTTGAAAGACGGACCAAGAACTGGCTGGATGGCTGCACGCAAAGAGTTGTGGTCAATGTCTCAATGTCCAGCTGGAGACCAGTAACAAGTGGTGTCCCTCAGGGATCGGTGTTGGGACCGGTCTTGTCCAGCATCTTTGCCCATGACATGGACAGTGGGATTGAGTGTACTCTCAGCAAGTTTGCCAATGACACCAAGCTGTGTGGTTCGGGTGATATGCTGGAGGGAAGGAATGCCATCCAGAGGGACCTTGACACGCTTGTGAGGTGGGCTGATGCCAACCTTATGA
>WYDI02002407.1:0-15174 GCA_009867235.2 Psittacus erithacus
ACTGGACTGTTCTTATCTCAACCCGTGGGAGTTGCATTCTTTCGATTCTCCTCCCCATCCCTCTGGGACTGGGGGGGTGGGGGGAAGGACAGGTTGTGGGGGGAAAACGGGCAGGCTGCATGCTTTGTCTAATTTGCGACTAAGCTTAAACCACGGCATCCACGAAGTCTTGTATTGAAACATCATCACCTGGATCTAGTCTGGAATACTAAACATAGGTGATAGTGATCAGCAATAGTGCAAAAACATTCTCAGAGCAGCCCTGAGAGAACTCGTCAAGAATGATCTGACACTGGATGCAGTCATGGCATGCTTGTGAGTCTCTGGGCCTTTTCTTGACCCCAGGAAGGAAACCCTACTCTCAGGAATAAAGTTTCCATGAAACATCTGCTGAAAAATTATTCTCTGACAGTTTGACTTAGTGTCAAATAACACACACTCTAATGAGCTTTAACAATTGCAGTCTTCTCTAGATAAAATCCAGGAGACTGAAAACAAAAAAAAACTCATTTCTGTGATACACTAAATACTGACATCCTAGAGGGAACTATCAGGGAAAATGTCCCATCAGTGTTCCCTCCTACGTCAGACCTTTTAATAAATAAATAATAAATAATCTGAAAGAAGAACAGGGAGATTACGAAAAATAAACTTTCCACACATTCTGTGAACTATTATAATTTGCTTTTTGCTCTGTTATGTTTTTTAAGCAAATGCCAAGTTCAATATTTACTTCGACAGAGCCTGCACACAAAAGGACATCTCCCATATGGCAGACTTCACTTGCACAGTAGACAAGGATTAATACAACTTGGATGACCATGTCAAGGACAAGACAATCCAAAAAGAACAGTACAATCCCACATTTTCAAAACATAATGATTACAGGCTCAACACAGATAACGCCAAAGATGCTTTGCAGCTGAATACAGCAACACTGAACTCCAAACAGCTTTGAGGACTGATAACACCATTCTGATAGAAGAAATTCTACTGCACAGGAATGACAGTTACATTTTATGTGTAAATAATAAACAGATAAAATCCGTATATTCAGGCAGGTAAAGAATGAGAATTGGCAAAGGAACAAATGAACTACACTGACATCTACAACTGATGCAAGTGGAAATACTGATTAGTTTGAATGCTAGATTTTTTTTTACCATGCAAAAGCAAATGCACAAATACTGTTTTGAACTATGAACTAAAGTTAGAGCAAATTCACAAAAGAAGCAGTCACAAAAGCCTACAATCGTGACACTGAGTTAAAAGAATGTTTTCGATTTGGATTTGTACCATCCCCCCAAAGGCCCTTGCAAAGATACCTGTATCATGCGACTTACTATTACTTTTCCCATGTTGCAATGGCTGATTGCTCGCTCTTAGTAACAGCATTTCTCACTATTTACACGTCCTGTACCATGGGTTCTAAGAATTAGAACTGTTGTATCAGATACCTTTCTGCCACCTACGTTATACCTCTCAAGATGAAAAGTATGTGGGGAAGAGGAAGTGTGTAGCAAAGCCTAACAGCATTATTTTCTGGACAAAGGAAATTTAGTAAAAATTAGTAGCTGATTTCTATCCAGTTTTCTGTAACTCAAGTTACTTTCCTGTCTCACTCCCTACACAGGTTTCCACAATATAAAGGAACTTACAAAGCTTTTTAGGATACAAAGAAGGGAATCAGCTCCCCTTCACAGGTTCCCAGGTCTACACAATGCATTCACATAAATGTGCCTTTAGCCAACAATGTCTGTAATGCACATAATTCTGCCATGTCTTGTTTGACTTTTGCATATGGCTACTTAAGGTATTTGTAGTGTTTTACCACTTCTCTAATAAGTTTCTTATTGCCTTTCTTTTTTTTGCTTTACTGTTATCCTTTCCTATGTGAATAACACCACTTTGGTTTTTCCTCAATTTAGCTTCATAATACCTCAGCTGCATCTTACAGATGCAACTAAGAAGATAATATTTCTTTAAATCCGATTTATTTTTCACACCCTTTAAAAGCAATCCCTTAAGCTTAAAGTCTTATTAGAGGAAAAAGTCACAGGGGATCTGAAATCAAGTACTTTATTAATTACCCAAATAAACTAATTTGAAATATTATCATCGGTTGAAGTCCTGCCCTCTGACTTTTTTGCTTTGAAACCCTATGCAATTACTTTATTCTCTGGACACAATAAACAAACAAATTCTTAAGATGCAGCAATCAACAGAAGCCAAACATAACCCCTTCACTAGGCAGAGAAGCTTTAGTATGTTCCCAGTAAGATGAAATCACTGTAAAAAATTTGGTGACTGTACATACAGAGTTCTCCTTTAGTATGACACACAGTATGGTTTTCGGAGAACACTGATATCAATCAGTCACCCCACTCTGTTATTGTGAGGCTTCTAGGTAATGATACACAAGTCTTACATACAAGTAAGAACATTAAGTAACAGTTAAAGAATGTCGGTAACTGTCTTTTCAAAGACAGATTACCCACAGCTCCCCATAGCACAGACTTTTCAAAGGAAACGTAACTTTGCCTTTGAGCAGCTATACAAGCCTCAGTAGGGACTAATACAATTGATTTAAGCATTATGATATTAACAAGCCACCATGGTACTACACCATGTTCTTTAGTAATAAATTTGTTCTATTATCCTAAGAAAAAGACAAGGCAGTGTGTGCTTACTCACCCTCACAAGGCTGGGAGCCACACATGAGCATGGTATCTTGATATTCTTGAGGCACTTTTCATGAGACATGAAGTTGCAAACTGCAGAAATAAAATAAGAACCTTGAGCAAGTCTTCACAAGCAAGGCACTTTGTGAAAAACAAACAAAAATAATATGGAGTCAAATACAGCTAAGAATGCATCTTTTAAATCATATTTTATCTCCCTTGTGTTTGAGAGTGTACACAACTGTCACAGTTCTTGCTGTGCATGAACTCCAGCTCATTTTGGCTGTGGAAAAGGAAGGAGAGTTTATACCAATGCACCACAGGACTACAGCAAGTTATGCCCTCCCAGAATCCCTCTCCATAAGCACGAGACTGAGCTCTTCAATTCCAAAAGAGATTTAAAACAGTCTGAAGCTAAAAAAACAGCTCTTTGATGTAGCCAGAGCAGACAGAGATGTTTGAAAGTGAATTATTCTACGGGCTGGTGCATGTGACAGGAATAAATGGGAGAAAACACCAGTATTGTTACACACTGAGCGTAATAGATGGAGATAAAATTAAAGGTCACTGGTTGCACGCAGCTTTGAAAGCCAAGAGCAACTCATTATCTCTTTCACTGTGGAAGCAACAGGTTTAGAATTCCACCCAAGCTCCACAAAGCATACTTTCAAGCAAGACAGTGTTTGAAAAAAATAATTTCTCGTGGTGGTGGTATTTTCCACAGCTTCTTACCATGGATTTACATGATGTTAAGCTGTGCAAAGAAAACAAGGGATTCCTTATTTCATTCCCCCCACCTCGCATTAATTAGGAACTTGTAACACATGCTGCTATGTCTTTAGCATCCTCCTTCTTTCAGAATTACTCTCTTACCATTTCAAGTGTGAAGCCTCACACAGATGTTTAAGACCTCTGCCAGTGCCTGGGCAGAAGATCACTTGCCAGACACAACTGTTGCCGTACAGAGGAGGTTTTCCCACGTCTCTGATTGTCAGAAGCACACTTACCACATCCTAAGTTTCACCAGCAACTGAAAAAACTCCATGCATTTCAAGCTTCCCATTCTGCAGACCACTGCCATTATTGACTTCATGTGCTAGTGCCATCGCAAGCAGACAATTTCTCCATCTCTCCTCCAGCTCAGAGACTTCTGATTTCACATTCCTGCTTCTCCCATGCCAACTCAAGCACTAAAATCCAAGTCCACTTCTCTATGTGGCTTACTGCCAGACAATGCAAGGTAACCCTTCCCTCTGGAGGCACAAAAAGAAGGATGATTCCTTTCACACTGGCACTCATCTTAATGTGAGCAGTAGGCAGACGTTTGTTTTCCATTAGCCTGCCAGTCAGAGAAAGAAGCAGCACTGCAAGTCACTACTTCGTACAAAGATGTTATTCATCACCCACGGTGTAACACAGTGATTACTGCACTGATGAAAGAAAACAGGAATGGAGCAAATCCAAACCTTTTAATGGCTGCTGTTAAGCGTTATGTGCATCTTTAAGGTTGATAGGGTTCCTGGCTGAATGGGTGGAAACAGTTAACAAAGGGATGATAATGCAGATTTTGAGAGCTACAAATGCAGATGTCCAACACCTTTGAAGGTGGTCACTATGGAGGAAGGAACGGAGAGCCTGTCAGCACAGAGGAGACCAAAGGGAACAAGTGACTGCCTGGGCAGAGGCAAGATGCATCTTCTGCTCTAAAAAATAGGTACGAGCCCACATGGTGAACAGGTGAATTCCTACCACACTTACGTATGTTATCACAACATGGATGTAGATGGACATAACCTGCTCCCTCCTCAGGTCTCCACATTTCTACTGACACTTTTAGGAGGGTCAGCTGGTTGCTGTGAGAGCAGGTCTGCAGAAGCTGCAGGAGAAAACCCACCTGCCCATTACCAGCTAGTCTGCAACCTACCCCATACGCCCTGCCACTGCCAGAAGACATCTGACCCAGCCATTTGCCTAGGCAGCCTCTCCACTGCCCCAGAAGCACTGCCTGAAGCTCAGCTGAACCCGGCTAGGTGTGGGGGACTGCAAGCAGAAAAATGGTGACAAAGGCTCCAATGGCTTTGGGAGCCAACCCACAATTGGTGACAACATGAAACTTCAAATATAAACAGGCAACTGTCAAAAAACTTCATAAAGCAGAGCTAGTCAAGGAGAATGCATCAGTGACTAATGAAATCAGTGAAATGGCACTGCTTTCCCTCGTTTTTCTGGTTCACAAGCGGACAGACTGAAAGAACAGAGCAATGCACTGCATATTGCTCCCAGAAATTTTATGATCTGCAGAAGCAGCAGGCACTTTTAAGTCCACAAGACAAGTATCTCCAAGTGGCTATTCGCTTTTATTTCAAGTGCATACACAGTAATTCAATACACAAGTTAACCAGGCCCTGCACAAATACCTCTGGGAATTCAGAGCAACAGCCACCAGGCACCACAGGACTGCTCCACATCTGGCACGATGCATAGCTTTACAGCAGCCCATAAGCCTTCACTTCCCAGGACACATTTTGCTTGACTTGGTGATTTAATAAAGACAACATGTATGTATGGCAGCACCCAGTGAACATACAGTAGCTCTCCAAACTACACTTTGAGGAAAACAGAAAACATCCCTCTCCAGCCCTCCCTAGGAAGGCAGGAGATAAAAGCTGGGCATCACTCCTAACTCATGAGCTGTGTAACACTTGCTAGCAAACCAAGGGCTGTTTTTACCCTCCAATATGCCACACTTTTTCAATACCACCCCCTTCTTCTTTCTGTCCTCGAGACAGACTACAAAGCAGATCCCAAAAGCAGAAAGAAGAAAAGGTGGATTATATGCTGTACAGACTCTAGTAATGTATCAGTGACCCATGTAAACATGGCTGGGTGAGAAACGCTTATAAAATAACCAAATTTGACACATATTCTTCTCCTACTTTTGGAAGGACACCCAGTCATGAACAAAATCCTAGGTGTTGAAAATTAGTTTTGTTTCCTCTTTGAGAAGACACTTACCATAATTCAGTTTTGCTGCTTTTCAAACACAAATTTATTTGTAATTTTGTATTTTAACACGTAAGTCTATTTTTTTTTTTTTTTAGTTTATCAACTGTATTTCTAAAGTAGAGCTACCAAACTGATCTCCAAGGAGGATCATGGAATGTTAACACAAAGACCAAAATAGATTTGATGCTTTCCTGGAAGCATGATCAGTTTAACACACAACTCGGTACGGACCTACTCACATATGCGGTTTTTTGACAGTTACACCGTGGGCACATATTTCCCTAGACACATAATTACAACTCTGACCTCACCTTTTGCCTGATCTGCAAAAGCTGACTCAAGGCTCATCAACCCGCAAAAGTATCTGTCCCCCCCTTCATACACATCACTTTACGTTCATTGACAACAGGCAGTAAGATGGCAGATCAAAATTAATTCACTTGAATAGATTTGTCAGCAGCTGATTTCTAACATGAACTCTCAGCTCACTACTGGCCTTTGAAGAGGGGGTGCTGAGCTGTTAACAGGAGAGCTGAGTAGCATACACCTTACTAAGACTGCTGCCACAACTCCACTTGCAACCTCAATCCAGTTTATTGCCTTCCTCTATTGCTTTTGTCTGCAACCCAAACCCTAGGCCTTCAGTCAGTGTGGTTTTATTTTAGCATTTCGCATGTTGTGAATGCCAGCTTTCAGTTCTGGAGGGAAACTCCCTTGCACAGTACCCTCAGTTATGTCTGTCTTTTGCTAAGATGCTCAGAAAACAAGACAAAAAATAAAGGCTGTGGTTATGGCTAGCAACTGACTCGGGCACTGGACCACCCTTTGGGTGGCCACAGGAATGTTGCCTACATTTTCTTGAGCACATGGAAATTGTACAGGACAAAAAACCCCCAACTTTCTACACAACAGGTGTCTGCAGGTATTATAAGTGTTCTAGATGTTGCCTACCTAAACGTGGCAACCTGAAAAGGTTATCTTTATGAAAAGATGGAACACAGTAGATGGAGAAACAGGAAGTCCTCATGAGGTAATTAAAGTGCAACCTTACTCCTCCTGCTCTGAACTGAAATGTGCCTTTGCACTCTGCACATATTTTAGGGTTAAAAATCTGAAGTATTAATTTCAGAAATTAAACACATTTATAAATAGCTTCCTGGAACACATGCAGGTGGTACAACTACATTCTCCCCATCTCCACCTTTACAGAAACTTCCATGCTTTAACATAAATCCGCACATCCCAAGACTCTCTCTCCTCCTTTGTAACATGACAACCTTCAACTCATTACTGCATTTTATGTGTCAAATAAAATTCATCTGTATTCAAATTATTCTTTTTCCATCTGAACAAATCCTAGCTGCTTTTTTTCTGCCAGTTGAAGGCGGGCAGGTCTCTGAAAAAACAGGACCATGCCGCTTAATGCTTCCCACCACAAGTTTCCAGAATTAACCATGGGAAGACTTCAATAGGCCACAACTGCCCAGAAGTTTAACTGCCCCTAGAGAGGAGCAACTGTTTAAAGAGAAGGGGGACACAAAAAATCCAGCTCCTTACTGGTGGCAAAAGGACAAGATCACAGACGGGTACCTTGTGATAACTTTGGTCAGAGCCCACATTGCTAGTGGACAGATCCAGGAACCACCAGTCTCCTGGCTGCAAACTCCAGGGTGGTGAGCACCCAGAGTACAACTCTGATGCTGTTTCTCCAGGAACTGTTGGGGTTACATGGGCTCCTTGGGAAGGTGACAGCACAGACACTTTTTTCACTACCATGTGCCTGGTGCAACAGACAACTGACCTCAGCAAGAAACCAGAGCCATCAAGTTTAGCAGCAGTCTCAGGGCAGCACAAAATGCACTTTAATAGCCTTGTGCTTCATAGTAAAGGTGACTTATGTTTCAAATGCAGCAGGTACTACAGAAAGAATAACTCATCCATTTACTCCAAGGGGGGGTAATTCACTTTATCAGGCTGAATTTTTCGATTCCTTTGCAATACTTTCAGTAATTTTAATTTTCATTAACTCCAGTAGAGAGCATTAGAGTGCAGTACATCTGACTATGCTGTCTGAAGAGTTAAGGTCAGGCTCTTGTGTTGTAAAACAGCAGGACTCCCTTCAGCTTGCTAAAGCACAACAGTTTACAGAAGCCAAGATTCTTTTACTTTAAATCAATACACTAGATCATAAATTACACCATGCAACATACATCTTGTTTTTATCAAACTGAAAGAATAACTTAGGGTAAATTATACCCTCAAAAACATTCCCAGGCTTCCTGTAAAGTTCAGTGATGAGAAGAGATTAACATTAGTACTTCTAGCAACATAAATATTTCTCTTAAACAGACATGATTATTACAAATCTTTGTTCTGTATGTTACCAACTTTACACAAGGCATCAACAATATAGAACAAGAGAGAGTAATTAAATTTGCCTATGCTACATCAAGCCAGCATGGCAACTTGTCCTGTAGTTAGAGGCATTTTCTCTCCCCAGAGACAGAGCTATTCTTCAGAATACAGATGCTCCTCAGCATCACAGATTGTTTGCCTACTCCAGACACCAAGCCTAAGAATGCTACAAATTCGGCAATTAACAGAAAAGTCTTGGCATTTATCAAAACAAATGACTGTGGGAATTCAGAGGTCTCGCATGATTTGCACCTGAGAAGACACCTGCTGGGAAGGAAGAGATGAGGACATTACAAAGCCCAAACTATGTGGGAAGCATTGGGATTTCCATCCTTTTCCTCTCTGATCTGCAAAACACAGCTTATTCTGAGCAGAAAGACAGAAGAGCAGTAACAACCCTGCACAGGTGATGTCAAACATTCACATGTTATAGTTTAGACAGTGCGCTATTTCTGTGACACACACACTGTCAAAATAATCTCTACAGGAATATTTACTACTCTGGGCACAAATCTCAGTATGTCCCTGAAGTAACTGCAATGAAAGCATACAGGTAACGTACTAATTTTTTCACAGAAAGCTGGGGAGGAAGTGGCCTCAAGAGCTCAGGTAGTCTGTCCTGAAAGGGGGATGAAAGAGGGAGGGGATGGGGGGAGGAGAAGAGAGGGGAAAGAAGAGGAGAAAAGAGGGGAAAAGGGAGGGAGATGGGGGATAAAGAAGAAGGAAGGGGGGGAGGGAGGATCATGCTCATTAAGTGAAAAAAAATATTTTTTAATGTTTTGTTGGTTTTTTGGTCTTAAAAGCACTGGCAATCACTGCTAGAGTAAGTGAAAACAAGACGTCCTCTTATTACCCCTCTTACTAATGAAAGGGATGCAAACATTTGTTCAGCCCAGCTACTTTCCCCAGAGTTACCCTGAAACACAGCAGGCCCCTTTGCCTTCTGGAGATCACCAAACCAAACTGCTTTAGTCCAGGACTTGGAAAGGCTTCCAAAATTCCTATTCTGATTGCCAGTACCGATAGAGATGTCTCAGCTTCCAACTCGGGTCTGCCGGAGCTCACAGTCATGAAACGGAGCTCACAATCATGAAACAGCAGCACTGGCTTATAAAAAGGCTGGTTATGAGTGCTTAGGGAAGGAAGATGGGTACAGGAAAGCTGAACATGGAAGAATCAGCTTGCTCAAATTAGTTTAATGAAAGTACACCTAGGCACACCATGGCAAGGATGCTCACGGTAGAAGGCATATCTACCGCAGCATGCCCCAAAGACAGAAGGAGGAAGGATAACTGCCTATGGATGGACAGAACAAAACAAACAACAAATCTAGCAAAGCCAGGGAGTAAAGCAAAGCTTCAAAGCTGTTATGCAAGACAACAGTAACAGTCTCTACTTTCCAAACAATGAATCAGTGGGACTTAAAGGGCATATCAGCATCAACAGAACTCAGGCCAAGTCAGTCTAACACTATCAAAACAAAGTTTTATTTTGGTCAAAACTAAGTAGATTATTTCCTCCTCTCTTCCTGCTCCTCCATAGCATGTGACTGACGTGACACAAGCCAAAACAACAGGCTTGATCTTAAGAGTGCCTCTGCCCTTTAGGGGCTTTTTCACTCACTTCTGAAGTCCTGCAAGCAGGCTATTTTGTTCATCAGGCCTGCCTTTGCCTTCACTGGAGAGATCCATTGATAATTAGAAGACAATAGCTTTGAGGAAATACCCACAGGCTAAGCAGTCATACACTGGAAAAAATATTTTTAATCTCAATGCTTTAAAATTATCATATAAAACACACTGTTATTGAACTGCTTATGCAAATAGGACCATTCCAGCTGGTGAAGATTCTATTTTCATGAGTAACTTAAAAGCAATGCTCTCCTTTCGCTTGAAGTTTGTGGGAGTTAACTTCTACATTTGCTACACAGCTTTGAGCTCTTTCTCCATTGTAGCAGCTTGCCAACATAAGACACATTCAGCTTTTTTGTTCAGAACCGTGACCACAGGCCAGCCTGAATACACTGACTATTCACTGAAAGGAATGCTGGACACAGTACATGGACCTTGCCAGCTTATTTCCCAATTCAGCAGAAACATGCAAAGACCTGTGTGCAATACTGGTGCGCTCTCTCAGAGAAAAACACAACCTAGTTTAAGTTTAGAAGTCTGTTGTGCAATGCTTGCTAAATGTCACCAGGAAAGCTGTCACTAGAAGCTTTGATCTTTCCAGAACATTTCGAACAACAGCAAGACAGGAATGGAAAAATTTCTGAAAGCTTTAGTAAGTGAGGCACCAAAACCACCCTCCCCTCTCACTGCCATGAGAACCTTGGCCCTTAGTGGACTTACAGTTCAGTGACACTTTGTGGATCTTCTTCTTCCAAAAATCCAGACGAAATAAAAAACCTGTTAAAGTTTTCCAAATATTTACTGAGTGTCCTTATAGATTATTTGTACTTATCAGCTCCCTTCTCCTTCCAGAACTCTCTGGCCTTGCCAACTAACCAGCCATACCTGCCCCTGCTTTAAATGGAGATACCAGCATACACTCTGTCTAATAAAAATGCAGTTTTCCCCTGCATAATGTGGATGGTGGTTTACTTTATATCTCTAGAATTGTCTACTTGAAAGCAAGCTCTATTTATGGGTACAGATAACCAAAAGAATGTTTTTGTAACATCTGAGCTCTGTAATTTCAAGGCAACACATCTGAATTCCTATTCATTTGTATTTCAGATATGCTGTTAGGAAATACAATAGCAACAAGTCAAGTGAAAACAAGACAAGCTACTGAATAATGATAGAGTCAAACGAATTAAATGATACACTTGAACCATCAATCATAAAAGCACCAATCTGGTTACAATAGGTTTGCTAAAATGTTGGTAGTCTTACAAAGCCCCTGGGCTACCCTAAGGACCTCTCACTCTCTCATCAGCAAGGCCGTAAATATTCTGATGTCTTATAACAAACTATCTTGTTTCTCCCATTCTCCATGGTACAGTAAGCCCAGAACTGAGAAATGAACTAACAGAACTCCACCTGTCAGAAAAACACCCTCCCCATCCTTCCATCACCTATGAAATGAAGATGGGCACAGAATTTCAAAGGCATGTGATTTTAACACAGAACAGGTCCCCAACATGAAGAGTTTTTTCTTCCTCAGACAAATGGAAGATAACTAGTGTCAAACTTGCATTCAAATCCAGAAAGCACCAACACCTTCTCTTTTCTTGAGGACTAGGCCAAAGACAAGACAGTACCCTGTGACAAGACATTGATTCACTGATGGAAAACCAGAAATCTTGAAAAGGACTACAACATCAGGAGAGCGTTCAGCAACTTATCTCCTGGCAGTTTCCCCAGAAAGATCCTCCAGAGCAACAGGCATCACACTCATGATGTGGAGTTGCACAATGAGCCTAGAGGAACACAGTTTTTGCACTCTGTCCACTGAATTTGTCTTTCCACTGCTAAACACACTACTAGTGTGTGTTAGCACACTACAGGGAAGTCACACCCATGAGGTGACACATGTGGCCATGATGACCACCGACTATTGAGATGGCTGTGGCTCTCCTTCCAGCAAAGGGGAATATTAGCAGGCTAGCAGTGGCACTCGGTGATCCTGAAGACAGGGATCCTGAAAAGAGATCATCTCTGAACCACAGAAATCTATCTGAGGCCAAACAGTTAAGCACTCTAGGAGCTCTTTTGTACAGGCTACAAGATGAAGGTTGCCCATGCAAACTAGATGCCAGACCATGGTACATAATCACAGTTTTTGCCAGATCTCCCAGACTGCAGCCTTTATGCAACTAGAAAGGGTCAAGCCGGTTTGAAGTCTGACAGAAAACCTCTCATCTGTACCTGCAGTGAAAACCTATAGCTCCTAACACGCTAACACCCTTGAAGGGAGAAAAAGAAAGGACACCAACAACACCCAGCTCAATTTCAGCAAGATGCTACAGGGGTAAAAAGAAAATCAGGTACTAGATACCACTATAGACAAGCCTCTTGAAGATCACTTCAACACGAGTCTTTTTCTCTGGCTCTGTCTTAAGCTGGAACCTCTTCAGTCTTCTACTGCAGATACCCATGCAATCAACTGAACCATAATGAACAGTGGCTAGAGCAGAAAGGTGCCAGCTTTGCAGCATCTGCAAGGGCAGAGAAACAAGTAATGGGTAAAAACAGGAGAGTGATAAGGAACACCCAGCTGGACCACAGAACCTCCTACTGCAGTAGGACATGTACACCAGTGTCATGAGTGCTAAAGATACGGTACTTAAGTCCCTGCAGCTGCTGTCTGCAGCAGCATCTCCAATCCACTGTTTTCAGGGTGATGCTTTACAAAGAGTAACTTTGTCAATTGTTTATTAGCACTCTCCAGCTGACTCATAGTGACTGGTCAAAACAAAAAGCTATAGCTTACAGTATTCAGAACAGAATAATGCAACAAAAACCACAAGGCAATCTGATACAGTCCTCAATTTCAAGGAAAAATCCATCAAAACGATTTAATGTTTACTGCAAGCATCTTTGAAACTTTTACCATGCTTAGGCAACCCACATAAACACTGCAGGCTTCGAGCCCTCATATATGTGGCCTTCTGCATCACTATCACTAGTTTCCCAGGGTAATGCATTACAACTTCACACACACAATGTCAATGTCATACTTCAGTAACAAGTTTCTGAAAACCCAGGCGGACAACACAGATGTCTACTACAAAATCAGTCCTGTTAACACTTCTGCAACTTTAATTATATACAAGCCAAAATGTATCCCCACTTCTAAAAGGGAAATAACCATAGCACATTTTCAGTTTTGAAAATGAATCTGAGTTACACGTAAATAAACAGGATGGGCCATATGAGAATTTAATGAGTGGTAGGACTTCAAAAGCCATGATGGCATTTTGGCAGAAAACTTTGACGCTGACATAGTTCCCTGGAATCCCTCACAATACTTAAAGATTTGGAGACATTCTCAATACTACAGCATTCAGAGCAGCTCTAATGTAGTCCTGCCCCAGGGACACACAACGTACACCATGCGCATGCAGTGCTTTAGGGAGGTAAAACCACAAGAATTCCCTCCAGAACACGCTAAGTCCTTGAATGGACCAAGGAAGGAGAAACAGGCAGCATTTTACATAAAACCAAGCTCCTCCACTCAGTTATGTAACCAGTAAGCAGGAGGGTTGCAATGCCTCGGAGATGCACTTCCTTTCACCTTGTCTCTTAAAAGCTGAACACAGAATATAAAAGTGTAATAAAAATCCTGAAGAGACTAGAATAAAAACCACTGCTAATCTTAGCAACAATAGCACCCACAGACCTCCACAGCACAGTTTTAATTTCAAAAGAAACACTGAGTACAATTAAAATGTAGGACAAATTATTAGTATGTGTAACCCCAAGGTAAGTATTCTTTCAACTTGGGTAACCTCAGCATTATCTAGGGCATCTCCACGCTTTCTAGAGCCACAAAACAAAACAAGCGAAGGGCAAAAAACCTGACCAAAATAAACAAAAAAACCAAAACACCCCAGTTGCTATGGCAACCTCTATCTCTCATTCCTATAGAGCTTCATTTCCAAGTTGCATCACGGACAGAACTGTACAAAACCATAGAATCTGAGTGAAAAACAGAGCTGGAAAGAAAGGGATGGAGGCAGGCAAAAAGCAAAGTAAGAAGGTCCTGTGCCAGCTGCGTAAGTACACTCAGTATTTTCTTCAGCGTGGTTGTTGTGAGGGTATTGACATGGTCCGGAAACCAAAGGCAAATGATTCATACAGTGATGAATCAGAGGAAAGTAAAACACTTGCTAGGCACTATTTCCAGAAAGGTTAGCAAACTGAAGGTGCTAAGATCCTGTGATACACACTTTTTTTAACCACCATTCTTAATTTTATTATGAATTTCAAAACCTTATGAGATACCTGTTAAGAAAGGGCGTGTATTTCAACTCCATCACTTAAGCTTGAGACACTGATGAGACTCAAGACTATACCTAACTTAAACTCCAGGAACAGGATCTTTCACATGAGTTAGACAATATAGAATTCACAGAAGCTGAGTGTTTACATCTACTTGGAAAACAGAAGCTTGCAGTGTCACCACATACACCACTTATGTGTACATGAGAACTTCCAAGGTGCAGTAGCTTTGCTCACAACACAGTAAAATTCAAAGTCTACCCATAACAAACTATAAATCATTCATAAAGACAGGCTGAATGTTCACAAGTTTGGTTTTTTGTATTTGGCTTCACGTTGTTTGGTGTGTTTTGTTTTAATTGATCAGACTGGCAGGGCAAGTTTTTGTAGCACTTGTTCTTAATTTATTATGTAATATAATCAGCTATTAATTTATACACACAAATTATCCATCAAATTTGAAAAGTCACAGCAGTCAGGTGAAATTCCCAACAACTGGAAAAAGGGAAATATAACCCCCATTTTCAAGAAGGAGAAAATGGAAGAGCCAGAAAACTACAGACCAGACAGTCTCACCTCTGTGCTCAGCAGGATCATGGAGCAGATCCTCCTGGAAACTATGCTAAGACACATGGAAAAGAGCGAGGTGGCTGGTGATGGCCAGCATGGCTTCATTAAGGGCAAATCCCGCCTGACCAATTTGATGGCCTTCTATGATGGGGTTACAGCATTGGTGGATAAGGGAAGAACAACTGATGTTATCCACCTGGACTCGTGCAAAGTGTTTGACATTGTCCCGCACAACAGCCTTGTATCTAAATTAGAGAAACATCAATTTGATGGATGGACCACTCAGTGGATAAAGAACTGGCTGGATGGCCACACCAAAGAGTTGTGGTCAATGGCTCAATGTCCAGCTGGAGACCAGTAACAAGTGGTGTCCCTCAGGGATCGGCGCTGGGACCTGTCTTGTTCAACATCTTTGTCAGCAACATAGACAGTGGGATTGAGTGTACCCTCAGCAAATTTGCCAATGACACTGAGCTATGTGGTTCGGTTGATATGCTGGAGGGAAGGAATGCCATCCAGAGGGACCTTGACACGCTTGTGAGGTGGGCTGATGC
>WYDI02002409.1:0-10545 GCA_009867235.2 Psittacus erithacus
AAATATTTTATGTTATTTATATAGCATAGAGTAACATTTGCTTCCAAACTGAGCTCCAGTAAGGAGCAGAGCCGCTGCGGAAAGCCCTGTGCTGGGTCTTTGCACAAGAGCTGATTGCTTCATTCTGCCCGAGCATTTTAGGCGTTCGCTGCCATCTGAGTGGATGTGGGTGACACTGTGGGAGCTTTCACAACCTCCCCTCAATGTCACCCTGCGTCAGCCCATCTGCATTTGTGACCACATAACTCTGACTGTGTTGGCTTTGTTGACTACCCTAGGAGAAACCTCTTGCAGCTTTGGTCTTCTGCTGCCCTAACCCCATCCTTTTCTCTCTGTGCAGTTCAGGGGATGAATCAAGAGGAGAAGTGGAGCTCTAAGACACCTCAGACATCTGCACTTGGAAGCATCTAGATTTCGGGTCTAGCAGCCTAACGCACAGTTTTGCTTGAATACACTGGGTTGAAGGTGCAGTCTCGGTCCTGGGTTGGGCATAGAGCCTGTCTATGCTGTCTTCAAGTGGGTTTGGGTCTGTAGCTTCACACAGTGTGGTTTTCATTCAGGACAAAGTCTGCTTGCAGCTGGCAGCTCCTCGCACCCGAAGCAGCTTGCTGCACGCTATCCTGTAGCTCTTCCCTTGCCAATGGCTGCTGAGGAAAGCTTTCTGGGCATGTTCTGGGAGCGCAGCAGCAATGACAGACCAGATCTGTGCTTGGTGAAGCTTTGCTGGTCTCAGAATTAAATGTGTGCTTCAGCTTCTGGCAAAGCCTCCTAAAGGTGTGGGCAAAGGGGCTGTGAGCTTCGTATTCCGTTTCCCTAGTGTCCGTTGGCCTGAAACCCCTGTGATTATCTGGGCAGTCTGTTGCTGGAGCCTGGCATTAGTTCTGAGAGGCAGACAGACAATAGGAAGAGGCAAAATCAGGTGAAACTTTCCCTATTGTTTTAGTTGGTACAAGCTTGCTTTTGTGTATGGAACCATCAGAGATTCCCAGCAGACTCAGGGCCTGTTTCCTTTTGGGCTTATGTTCCAGTATAAGCCAGAGCCCTCAAACACCTGCATTTCTAGCGTTGTCTCCTCTGCTAGTGGAAATTTCCTATTCCAAAAGCAGGCCATATGCTGGAGTGGGATGAACTAATAAGCTTCTGCCATGGCACAGCAGGGATGAATCCAAGTGTGGCTGCAGCGACGTCGGAGCGATACTGGGTTATTTTTAATTAGCACTTTCCTCCAGGAAATCAGTGCAGTCAGAGCAATGCAGAAGATCAAGTCCCCTTTCCCAGCCTTGCTTTGGAACTGCCTGCACAAATGTCTACAGACGCTGACATGCAGATGGCAGTGCTGAAGAGTGCGATGGTGCTAATTTCCCTTGTGTGGCATTACCCAGAGACATCAAGCTGTCAGTGTTCAGATGACTTAAGAAGTGAAGCACCAGAGATTGTGTTTGGCTTCTATCTGACCAGCTTTGTCCCCTGTTGTGGTGAGTTTTTTCCCCCTCGTTGCTGTCCAAAATGTGAGGCATGCTTTCTAATGAGAAATCAATAGAGTGCAGGCTCGCTTTAAGCTTGTGTCACGCGTGCAAGATGACAGGAGACATTGCAGACAGCAAAGCACCTCACGTCCCCCTGGCTAAGAGCTGCTTGGAAGTGCTGATGCTTTTTCAGGAAGTGGAAGAGGGAATGCTGGGTGGTGCATCAACAGCTTGGAGCTAATCTCACAGGAGGTGTTCAAGGCAGACATCCTGCTTTTCTCTCTTGTCATTCCTGTATAGTGCACACATGGAAGAGCACATCTCCAGTTCTCTGAATGCTGGATCTGCACAGATTTGGAATAACCTGTTTTCTTTGTAGGCTTTTTATGGGTGTTTGGCTAGAGGCGATATCCACATTGTGTGCTAGAGCAAGAGGAAACTTAATAATGCAGTAGAACTCCAGAAACACTGGCACAGAGGAGGATCCTTGCTTTAAGTACGAGATGATGGAGTATGTGCGCTGGAAGAGCTGAATCTATTCATAGACTTGCAAATGCCTTTTGGAAGGGAAAGAAGTGATGCATGGCTGCAGGAACAGGCACAGCTTGGCTCTCTCTTGAGATCTTGGAACTAAAGAGTCTCTTTTTCAGGCTTACACAATTGGGGCTTTGCCCCTGATCAGGCCAGTGGTGCCATTCCCTCACTGCCCCTTGACTGCTGCATTTACAGTGGAGTTCTCTGAACCTACGGGTCGCTGGGCTCTTGGTTTCTTGCACAATAGGCACCCATAGTTACGCTACACTGGCCGATAGACACTCCCTCAATCCAAATAAGAGCACACAAAGGCTGTTTACTTGGGACATGCACTGTTCCTTGGGATATGTTCCTATGGGTATATTTCAGAAACCACACGGTCTGCAAACACAATAAAATATGCAATAATGACTTCTCATGACAAAGTAATTGGGTGATTTATAATAAATGACCATCTAACTTGACTTGAACAAGCATGCCAACTCTTGCATGCCAGAGAGAAGAGCAGAAAATAAAAGCCAGCTTAGTGATTTCTGTCTCTTATCATAGGACTCTTCCTCAGATTCAAACCCAGGGACTCCAGGTTGTGTCCTAGGAGAGGTGACCCATCTGTCATCTGGCTCAAAGTGGATGAACTGCATTCCAGGCTGTGTAAGAAGAGTGTTTTTCAAGTTGAACCTCCCTTGGTAATCAACCTATCTGATAGAGATCACATATGGAATTTCATTATGGACTGATGCTTGCCCTGGTCCTTGCAGCATGCTGTCTACTTGGCAGCTGCTTTGCATCCTGGAGCTGGCTGCGGTTCAGTGATGAAAGAATTCTTAACTGTTTGTCATTGCAAAGCACTTTGGGATGGTGTTGCCTAAATGTAAGGTTATGATTAGGTATTAATCTGTTCTGGAATAAGTAAGAGTTTTTAAATGTGCTTTTTCTAGTAACTCTTATTTGATAATGGTGGGGGATAGATTTATCACTGTCTTGCTATGACTTTCTCCTACCCCTCCAGCTTGTATTGTGCATTGCAGATTATGCATAGCAGGAAAGGAAATGGTTGACTGTCGATGGAAGCGTGATTACACAGGTCCCTGGGATTTAAAAATCAAACCAAAGCTACTTATCCTCCAGTGGCTTTTGGAATTCGACTTCCAAATGTTTTCCTCCAAACAAGTCTGTGACCCTGAACCTACAAGTCTGTGTTACACAACATCTTATAGCTGCTGGGAACAGCCCTGGCTCCATGAGTGGCTGACCCATGCCCTGTGGCAGATGCGATGCTGCGGGTGTTCAGAGTGGCTGCATCCATCTCGGCTGTGCTGCTGGTGCTGGGAGGCTCTGGAAGTCTTGCAGAAGTACTGACTTTGAGTCTAGACCCTTTGCCTGGTGTTCATCCCCTTTGGAATAAACCCAGATCTGATTAGAGGCACTAAAGGTCTTTAATTACTTGCCTTGTGTACCCTAATGAGCAGAAGAGAAAGGCCTTAGGACTCAGTTCTTGTTTTTCAGCTTCGTGCTCCGCTCTTGACTTTGGCTGTGCAGCATCAAACTTCACTGTACAATCCTTCCCACAGATGACAACAGCTGCCTGGCTCTTTCTGTATCAGACTGACCACAGATCTATTGGGAAGCTGAACCCTGCTAATACATTAATTCTGGACATTATCTGTCTTAATATTCAGCATTATTATAACAAATGCCTTGCAAGCATCACCTGCCAGATGATTCACAACAGATCCCAGGGTTGTGCTAAAACACACGTATCTTGTATGCTGAAGAGTACAGAGAAAAAAACCCCACAGAGACCTGAGTTGTTTTATTTCAGACAAAGCTTTGGGTGGGGTGAAGCACTTGGAGTGTTCCTAGAAGTACTGATCTGGTTTTATGCCTGCTCTTTTGTATTAGGTATATCCATCAACCTGGAAAGTCTTTTCCTACACAGGGTGATGCCTGGAAACTTAACCCTAAACATTAAGGCCCTGTGAATAAGGAGCAGTGGCTTTACCACAGACTGCTTAGTCAGATCTTTCTTTAATTTTAGATAGAAAGAACAGAGGTAGCCCTAGACATGATTAGCTTGTTTGGTAACATTCATGCCAGCCAAGGCAACAGATGACATTTATTTGCTTTGTATATAATACCTATATATTCTTTAGAATCAGGAAAAGAAAGGACTGAACTTACAAGTTGGCTTATTTCTTATTTCAAGCTGATGCCTGGCTGGGATGAGCTAGCTCAAACAGGCCTATGTAATTAAAATAGTTCATAGTAGAACTTCCAGTTCTATGTGTACAAATAGATAGGGAGCAAAAACAGAATGATGGACTTAATGTGAAGAAATTAGAGTCCTCTACTTCCCTGCGGGAGTCAGCTCTGCCACAGCACTAACTTGGAATTGGAAAGGTTCTAAATGGCAAGCATTGAACTTACACCAGAGCAGAGCTCTATCAAGGGGATTTTGTTTGAGCTATAGTGTTACTTAGACAAAAACAATCAGGTGTAGTTTTAGCTCACAAATTCTGTTGGAAAACTTTGTGAGAGATGTCACCTTGCCAGCTTAGTGCCGTAGTCACAACATGATCACACTCCTGCAGCACGGAAAACTGGAAAACAAATGGAATGCTGTGTTAGAGGAGAGTTACCTGATTAAACACCTTTAAGGCTGAGAAACTATCAGGTTTGTTGGAGGGCTCTCTCAAGCAATATCATGAAGAGCCTAATAATTCAACTAGTTTAATACAGGCACAAAATCCTACTTCATCATTTTGTTATAATTACATACCCAGATTTAGTACAACCCAGAAGACCATGTAGTCCAAGCCTTTTATTTCATGAGCTGACATAACACACAAAGTCAAACCAAGGCATTCACACACATACATACATATACATATATATACCAATATACATTTAAACAGTGCAGAAGAGGTAGTACCATTAATTAGGAAATATATAAAGCAGTATGAATACTAAGGCAATTCACATCTGTCCTCATTGCGCCTCTTCCAAATATCACAAGAGGCTTTAGAATGATTTATTCTGCATCAACCCAAATTTACAAGTGTGTTCTGTTCTCTTACATGCTTGTACCTTGAGTTTTCTAAAGGTGATCCTTCAGGTGACCAGCTGAAGGGGACAGTATTTGGTTCATAAGTTAAATGCTATGGCTGTAACAACTTGGATAATGAGCTTTGAATCATTACTTCTTACAGGATTGTCTGTACACTTCGGGATGTAAGGTTAGGCATGAACATCAAGTATTTAACCTGATCTCTTTTTGTTCTTTCTCTAAGACCTGATCAGGTGACAGAGTTCTCCTTTTGGAGGGATGTCTGCCCTGCAAGAGGTAGGAAATAACATCTAAAACTGGATGGATTTTGGTGTTGACCTTAAGAATATCTCCAGTGTAGCCTTGAAGTTGTATTAGACAGGAAGTAACAATATTTAGGGTTTATCAGGGAGGGAGAAATGAACTTGATCTCTACAAAAACATGATCCTGAAAGATGAAGATGGGAAGACTATAAGATAGTTCCCAAGTTTACATCAAGGAGCATCCTAGTATGCCCCAGCTGCCCAGAAAACAAGCAGGAGAGCCCAGACATAAAGCCAAAGCTCCAATATTTTCAGCCACTTACTCAGCAGCTCTATACAGTCCAAATAGAAGCTGTGAGCAATGGTGTGTCTGACCACAAGAGCAGAGCTCTTTCATAACTTCATCAACCACACCAACTGTTCCTTAAGATTTTTAAGCTGTACTTACAGCAACTGAGAGACTTTGTACTGTGAATACTGTTTAAGGAAAGGAATAAAAATACAGTTAAGAAGGATCATCAGCTGTTGAGACTTTAATGTAAATGCAGCTTCCATCTGCGTTTCCAGCTCCAATCAAGGCGTGTCTGTAGTCAGAAGATGCACACTAGGCAGATTCCAAGAGCCAAGGGAAGGCTACAGTGAAAGGAGGATGAGATATTCCTTTTTCAGGATTGTTCTCCAGATTTTCTGGTTTCCTGTATTATTTAAGCTCTGATGGGCTAGCAGGAAAAAAAAGTTTAAGCCAAGCAGCAAGGCAACGAATGCAGGGAAGATATTGTAGTATCTTGTAGATCATATTTATCTGATATACTCCTCCTCAGAGATGCAGGTTGTATCTTCATCTGTGCTCTCCTCCAAATCTGGCAAGTTGCCCCAGAGCAATACATTGACACCTGGTGGGAAGGAGGGAAGGAGGCAAAGGAGGGAAGAAGAAAAAAAATACAAGTATTTTTGGATTGTGATCTTATTTTTAAGTTGCATAAGTGTGTTTTCAGAGAAAATAACGACTCCAGTCATTGCAAAACCTGGTAAGTCATGTTCATCATAAATACATTGAGACTATTTCCTATTTTTCTTCCGAAGTGATCTTGAGCTGTGGTGTTTACAGCATAATTAGGAGAGTAAGTCCCTGCCCACAGATGTATTTATATAGCTCATTCATGATAATCCCCTCGTGGCTGATTTATTTTGAAACACATTGATCTAAAACACAGGGTGATGCTGAAAGGTTTAGACAAGAAGTTCCTCCCATCTGCAAGGAAGAGGGGTGATTTGTCAGAATGCTACGCATTCCTCAGGACTCAAGGCAAATGATTCCTGACACTTGGTATTCAAACAACAGCTACCTGTAGAAACTAACCAGCACAAGCTGTAACTTCATATTGAGCTAATGAGGACTTGGTTATATAGGGGCAAAGTGACAACGTGACTCACCCAATGAGTGTCCCTTGGACAGCTGCTTTATTAGCCCAGGAGAGCTATACATACCGCTATAAATGGCAGCTGGTGGCTGTGTATGTACTCCTTTATAATACTGCTTCAGAAAATCCTGACTTCTGCCCACAAAAGGGGAGAGTTAAATTGTCTGATGAAGAGAAATTTCCACTTAGAAATTTTCATTTACAAAGGAGCTACAAGGAGTTGATGAGATTAGCAGCACTGTAACACTTGCCTTATACCTCCATATGTTACACTCCCTCCAGATGCTTTAACTATATTGAGATGCCTCAATAGAAGGAGGTCTTAGAATTCCAGATTTTAGGGAAGAGCAGTGTTCCTTACCAGAAGGGTCTAGTCTGTTGATGCCAAAGACTGCTTGGCTATGAAACATCCAGAAGTGGCCATTATTGCAAGACAGCAGGCAAGGTTTGCAGGGAGAAATCACATGATAACCAACAACGTTACCACTAGGAAGACAAGGGAAATAATGAGCAACATGAATGCAAAAAGACAGATGTTGGCTTTTGCAGCTAAAGCTAATGTTTAAATAGCCAGGGTATTGTAATGCTCCTATTTTGGTAAAGTTAAGGGAACATAATTAAACAAGCATCTTAAATATAGAGGGAACATCTGTCGGGAGTTACAGAATATCTAAGGTTTAGATCTTTGGCATAGAGAGCCACTTAGTAACCTGAATTGTGTAAGCAGATTAGTTTACATACCAACAAATGGTGGGGTATTTGGTTTTTTTTGAAGCCCAGTGATTCCATTGGAGTCAGAACTTAATCACACACCAAACATCAGTCTGTACAGAATCACTGTGCATGGGAGAGTATCAGTAGTAGGAGCAATGAGACTGAGAATATCAAAGCCTTATCTCTTCTCCCAGGTTGAAGCCTTGAACAACGGTTTTTCTGTTTTCTCAGCCACATTCTGGTGAGATATTTCTCTATTTCCATCTAAAAATATAATCCTGTGCTCCTATCACAACTCCCCATCATTTAAATCTGAACCAGGCACAAGTCTGGATTATGAAGCGGAAAGGATCATCTCAATTAACTGTGAGCTCTTTGAGAGCTGTTGTTTTTACCCTTAAATATCAGAAATTAATAAAAAGGATAAAAGAACTCCAAGAACTTTAGTGACAGCATGTTCCATCTGCTAGCAACAGCTAGATCTGCCAAGAGGATGTTCTATTAATTAGAATATGAGTAACTACTTCTTCCTGTGGCCTTATTCACACAACTCTCTCTGTGTTGAAGCAGACATTTGATCGGGCAGGTGGCACACAAGCTTTCCCATCTACTCACAGTACTGACAAGGTTGTCACATCTCCACTTGGGACTTGTACAGAAATAGACTGGCAGCCAAGCCCAGAAGTAGTGGGCTGAGTTTCTATCAAGCAGCATTACATTTGAAGTAGCGAATGCAATCTGTTCATTCAGCCCTCAGCTCTTGGCGCTGCAGTAGGCTGCAGTGGAGAGGTTGGACACATTGTGGTGTGCTTGAGGAGGCATTAGTGTCATCCAAGGGCGTTCTTACCACTTTAAACACGCGATGTTCTTCAGTTTGCATTTGCAGATGTCAGTAAAATAGCAGCTTCCAATGAAACCAACAGTCCTAGATGGGAAGAAAGTCAAAACATAGAAGTTTAGATGTGGCTGTGATTCCTACTATGATGTTTTGATAATTCAGGTCAGAAATCATAAAATGATGCTACCATTAGTCTTGTATGTTTGTTTCATTTTAAACTCTCCCAAGATCACACAACCCCATTTCCCTATCAGCTACCAGCCATACTCATACAGAAACTAAAAGACACTCGTGACATTATATGAATCAGAATCACAAAGTGGTTTGAGTTGGAAGGGACCTTAAAGCTCATCCGGTTACACGGGCAGGGATGCCTTCCACTAGAGCAGGCTCCTCCAAGCCCTGTCCAACCTGGCTTTGAACACTGCCAGGGATGGGGCAGCCACAATATATCCTGAGTCCTCACAAATGAAACCAGAAAGTGCTGCCTTACTTAATGCTTGACTAACACATGCTCGCCACTGCAGGCTGCGGGGCACCATCAGTCCAAAATCAGATTAGAGACGTTGCCCTAGTTCCTGGTGAATCTCAGCTGAGACTATGGAATAATAGCTTAAAGGCTAGGACATCTAAAACCAGACCTTTGATTTCTTATCTCCTTTTTAACCCGTACTTTCTCATTAACATGTTATTTTGCAACCTGATTTCCTTAGTATTCAAATATTGTTATGGGAAAGCAACGCGCAAGCGGCGGGGAGGACGAGAGTCATCGTGGGGCCAGCGCACGATCAGGTTTGTTCTGTTTGCAGGGCTTTATTTCAATTTCTAATCTTTGCGCCAGGAAGGAGCTGCAGGAACTCCCTGTGCCTTCATCTGCCCCAGGAATGGATCAAATGAGGGCTTTGATTTCTGGGTGAGGGCCAGCTTTGCTCCCGCTGTCCCGCCGGGGCTGAGGGAGAGCCGGGTGGAACTGAGAGCTCTGGAGGCCTTTCCCTGCCGGCAGCACGTATGGAGGGTGGTCTTGGGGACCCGGCCGGGGCGGGCTGGCCCCGCTTGGCCACCTCGCCCGAGGCTGAGAAGCTGCAGCGCCCGGGCTATAGGGACCCTGTGGGGGCTCTGTGCGTCCCGGCCGCCCCCCGGAGCCCGGCGCTTACCCCGAGGGCGGGATGTCGGTGGAGTAGAGGTCGATGTCGGTGTCCGCTAGCAGCACGGCCTTCATCCCCCGCGTGCTCAGCACCTGCTGACAGAACCGGCAGCACAGCACCGACACGCACCGGTCATCGAAGGTGCAGCTGCTGACCGACATGGCGGCGGCCACCGCCGGCCCCGCCGCTGCCGGTGCCTCGGGTCAGTCCCGTCCCGTCCCGTCCCGTCCCGTCCCGTCCCGTCCAGGCCGGTCCGGCAGCTGCCAACGGCCACGCTCCCTCCTGTCAGTTTGAATTCCCGGCCTCCATCTCCTATTGGGCGTGCCAGGCACCGCCCTCTCTATCTGATTAGCTGAGATCCACAGCGGGGCCCGCCCCCTCCTCGCACGCCATTGGAGGAGTCGGGTGGCACCACCCCTACTACCTGGGTATTGGTGGAGAGGCACGCCCTGCCTTGCTCCCATTGGCTACTGCGGCAGGCTGTTTGCATTCTTCGCCCCGCCCCTGCGCAGCCCCGGGGCGGAGGTTAACTGCGCGGCCCGGAGGGGCGGTGCTACGAGTGCCAGGCGGCGGGAAAAGGGGCGGGACAAGCTAAGAGACAGAGCCATCTGATTGGCTATGGATCCCGTCACTCTTACCCAACACCCTCCGCTGATTGGGCTGGCCTCGCGGAGGGGCGGGGCGGCGGTGGGTTGCTGAGGGGGACCCGGGTGGCGGGCGCCAGCGGCCGGAGGACGCCCGGCTGCGGGAGGCGGCTCCGCAGCGCCCAGGTAATGGCCCCGCTCTGCCGCCGGGTCCCCTCCGTTCCCTCGGACAGCTCCGCCGAGCGACTGCGGGCAGCTCCCGCCGCCTGCCCCTTGCAGCGCGGCCCTGAGGCGGGGCGCGAGGCCGCGTCTCTCAGCCCTGGCCCCCCCCCCTACGGGAGCCCCCTCCCGCTTCCTCTCCCCGCCGCCCTCATTGTTCTTCCCGGGCGGGATGCGGATCCGGCGGGTGCCGTGTTTATTTATTTCTTCCTCCATACGCTCCTCTCCCGCGGGGGCCGCGGCCCCTCCCTCCCGGCACGAAAAAAAAAGGGGGGAAAAATAATAAAATACATTAAAAAAGCGGGAGAAAAGTT
>WYDI02002409.1:10645-25202 GCA_009867235.2 Psittacus erithacus
ACATTAAAAAAGCGGGAGAAAAGTTGCGTCCCGCCGAGGGCCGGCCCCCGCCCGCCTCCCCCGACACCCCGCACACCGGACCTGGGGCTGAGGAGCCCGCCGGGAACCCAAACCCCCGGCAGGAGCCGCGGATGGAGCCGGCGGTGGGGTTGCGGGGCGGGGGGGGGGGGGGGCCAGGCCGGGCTCGTCCTGCGGTTCCCGCGCCGGTGTTACTGGATGCAGGTTCCAGCGGGAGATGCTGCAGCTCCGCTATCGGTCCTGCCCCCGGGGACCTCCTTCCTCTCCTTCTCTCTCCGTTCCCCGGGGAGCCGCGTTGCGAACGAGCCCCTGCTCCCCCCGCCGGAGGGGCTGGCGGCTGCTGAGGCGTTTCCCCGCCGTTACCTGACCGGTCTGCGGGTCTAACCCCTGCTGAAAGGACGATTTGCAATGCCAAGGCAGCTTTTCTTTCAGTGGCAAATTTGGGCTGTGCAGCTTGTGGCTGCTGCCTGCAAGCTGTGATTTTATATATCTGTATAACATATATATCGTTGTATTTGTTTTTGCAGGCACACCAAAGAAGACGGCTTCTCGTTCTCCGTTTGGGATTTGATTTACATCATCTCTGAGCCCATTTAAAAAAAAAAAAAGGAAAAGGCAAAACCAAACCCACAGAGAACATGTTGTGCGGAAGGACTTCCACTCCCTGGCTGTGCTGTTAACGCTAGCAATCAGGAAGAGCCTTTGGGGGCTGCAGGATCTCGCTAGTCTGATGCTGCTGCTAAAGGTTTTGGTGCAGGGATACAAAACTGCCACCTCTTCCATCCGCTGATCTCTTCACATTTGCATTTTGCTGCTGCTGTGCTCGTCTCACACCCTCTCTCCATGGACTGATTATTTTCTTTGCCCTTTTTGTGGGGGGGGAAAGGCGAGCAGAAAATCCCGGCACCGCATTGAGAGGAGGGGAATTGCATTTCTGTCTCGTGTTCTGGTGGATCGGGTTTGAGGTTCATCTTTTTTTGGGAACAGAAAACATGACGTCGCCAGCAAAATTCAAAAAGGATAAGGAGATCATAGCTGAATATGATACTCAGGTTAAAGGTACGAATGGTTTTATATTCATCTCTTCCGCTATTGCAGTCCTGACTGCAATTGTAGGAGTTTGCAGGAGATGTTTGGGTGGGGAAGGGAGAAATCATTTGCAGATTGCCTGGAATTTGCAGGGCTTTTTCTTAACACAATGCTGGATCGGGTTTGCAATGCTTTTGCTCGTCCCTATGGGGTAGGTTCCTACTGTGGAATTGCTGTTTAAAGGTATCACGGGAAGGGCTTTATTTTACAGCATAGAACAGATTTCTTTTTTGAGTTCTGAGAGCCATATTTTTCTGTCTGCTGTTCTGAAACATGGCTTTGCATTTGAAATACGAGATCTGCTTAATTGCTTTTTAATCCTCCTCCTATCATGGGAATCTGTTAAAAAAATCTGTGTAGTGTCAGAGGAGCATATTTCCTCTGGTAGCCACAGGGACTGTGCTGAGGGTCTCTGTGAAGCTGCTTGTGCTAGAAAGTTCCATTATTCAGGATTTTGCTCTTGGTGACTCCATAATACCACTGCCTGGTTTGTCTTGCTGTGCTTTTGAGTGTGACACCTTAAGGTTGCAGCATGTGTATGTGTGTATTCACGTGTATATAATGCATATGTACATAAATGAATGCAACTAATGCATTAGTGTTATGCCCATCATCATAAGGAAGGCAATAGAGAGTCAGAGGCATATTTGCAATGATTGTGGAAGTCTTCTGCAGGATCCGCTTGGCTGGGTTTCAGGCTAGCATGTGCCCTAGGTAGAAAAAAGGATGGGGAAATGTCTGCTTAGCTGCTGCTTTTTTGCAAAGTTCTCAAGATAATGTGGATTTAACAAGTAATTCTGGCTTGGGCATGGCTTGAGCTGTGGCTGGTGGGAAGTTCTGAGATGTAGTGATTTATCTAATTGCTTCCAACTTGCTTGATATGCTTGTAGCATGTGCGAAAGATGGCCCTTGGGCAGGGCTGATGGACTTAAATCAATGTGAGTTAGAGAAATGCCATTTCCATGGGTGCAGGAAACCTTGATTAAACCTGGCAATTAAAATATTGCTTTGCAGGGAGGTATTTAGTTATTTCTCACTGGTTGGAAATCATTCAACCACGATGTCCTACCCGATGCGTGTCCTGTGCTGACCCTAGTGCTCTGCACCTACAAGTTGTGCTACTGCTGTTCACAAGGTTTACTTAAGCAAATCTACCACTGGGTAGGAGTTTATTTTATTTATCTCAATTTCAGGGTTCTTAAAGTTGGAAATGGAGAAGAACATGTTTCTTTTTTACTAGTTTGGTTTCTATTCCTGTTTTTTGGCTGTCTTTGGAAATGGGGATTGAAGTCAGTGCAAAACTAGAGGCTTCTATATGCTCTTTCATTATTCACCCCGTCAAAAGGCATGTGATAGATACAAACTGTAGTCCCAGTATTTGTGCATTGGATGCAATAATAAGACACAAGGGTTTAGAATTAGCAAAGTTCGTCTTCTCACCTCTCTTCTATTAGAAAAGAAATCTGTCCTTTTTCAAAAAAGAGACCAGCAGTGAAGAGCCTTCACTGCCCATCACTGCCAAAACGATGCAGTGACCTATCAATCAGTCTGTAAATGTGGTCCCAAAAGCAAATCGTAGTGGCATTTAGACTTTGCTTTTTTGCCTTCTGAGATGTTCCTATTGTAAATATGTGCGGTTAAGAAGAGTGGGGCTGTGTAACTGGCTCACATGGAGCTGGGAGAAGGGGGCTTCCTTCCTGAGTTAGTGTGAGGGCATCTAAGGGTTTATCTGGGGTATTCCTCCCTTGTGCATTTCAGCTTTTGCTGCTCAGGACAGTCCCAAAGTGGCTGATGGGAGGTGCTCATCCATCTGTGCTTCCCTGGAGAGGGAGGTAGAGATGGGCCTTAACAGCTCAAGAATCCATCATGGGAACAGCCCTTCTCCCCATCGCCTCATGTGCTTTAAAGTTCAGGGAGAGCTTCCCTTCCCCATGTGGCTTCAGCCCTTCACCAGCTGCTCTGGCAATAGGGATCGTCATGTCTCTGCTTTTAGGTATGGGGTTTGGGGGGAGATTTTGAAGTTAAGCGCTCATCTTAAAATGTCATGAAACTTTCTTTACATCTCATAGATACCATGCTGTGAGCTGGGTGGTGACCTGGCTCTCACGAGCAATGGGTCCTCTTGCCTCCCTAATTCCAGAGATGTGTACTGCTTTCCCTGCCACAGTGGAAAGATGAAATGGGACTAAAGACACACTTCAGTCCAAAAGTGTGATACTGTCCTCTCACTGAACACGCTGGGGTCCTTAACATAAAAATGTTGGTGTCCTGATGGAATTCTGACTTGATCTGTGGGAAATGGTGTTCACTCTGACCATGGGTTGTTTGCTGTCTTTCCTCTTGCGTTGTGAAATGATGCTGTGTGGGAGTGAGATGAACTGGGTGTTGGTGTGCTTTGTAAATTGTAAGGTATCATCTCTTCCTCAGATGAGAAAACTCAGGTATTTTTTACACTGGTGTTTAGGAGCTTACTGTGTTTTCTGGCTGTGCATTAGAAACTGTGTTTAGAGGCTTCATTTAAAACCATTAATCCACCAACACGTACTTAAGCACTGTAAATTATTACTAATGGAATGATTGAGCTTTGCTTAAAAATTTAATAGCCTTAAGTTGTTAATCAAAACCTATTTAACAGATAGTTTGGTTATGGCTGGTATGTTGCTGGTGTGCAGAGGGTTTGATCTTCTGTTGATGAACTTGGTAATTTTTGTTGTTGAAAGTGTGTGTGGGGTGACAGGGTGTTGGTGAGTGAAACTCTTTGTTATCCCATAGCCATGAGCTGTAGGTATTTGTTGTCTTCTTCCAACAACCAGTTCTGTGCCTCTGCTGGGTTGGAGTTAGCTCGTCCCATGGTTCATGCTTGCAGCTAATGGCAGAGGAGATCAAGAGTAGGATGAAATGAATTTCTGAAGATGAAGACTATTTGCCTCTTACACATGAAACTTACTGCGCAGTGGTCAGGGAACATAGAGGGAGTGATATGTTTCTTCCTAGTTCCTTGTGCAGGGTGGTTGAGGACAAGCTGGTCCGTGTGTCTCTTGTTGCAGGTTGCTGGAACCAGGCTCGACAGAGCCTGAGTTACTTGGTCTGATCTTGGAGCTGACCACTGGAGATTAGCCTGTATGACCTCTCGGGCTCCCTCCCAAACTGAATTGTCCCTGACCCCTGGTCTCTGTCCGTGACCTCCAGATTCTAGTATCTGGAGGTTCAATTACAAACTTTTTCTTCTGCAGAAGTGAATTAACCCACAGACGGGGTGGGTTCCCTCAGGAGCTGCTCAGACCTTGACTCTTTTGCCTCTAGATGATGCAGGCAAGGTCTATGTTGTCTCTGGTTGCGTGGCTGTGTTGTCTGTGCTTAACTGCTTCGTGCTGTTGGTAGGAAGAGGAGAGGCTGCCAGTATTAGTGGGCTCTTCTTGCAAGACTTGAGAGTGCTCATCTCTTTGAGGAAGCTCTGCAATGGCTGCGTGTCATGCGGGACGAATTCTTCTGACAAGATGACATGGGGGCAGCAGGGGAGGGAAATGCTGCTTTGATACGTTTCTGTTCCATGTGCTCACAAAGATTATGAGTTCTGTGAAGCTGGAAAGTGAGATTCTGTGGTCTCCATATGGAGCCTTTGATATCTCCAGCTCATCCCCTTGTCTGGATTGTCTCTCCCAATTCCTTTGTGCAAGTTGCGGTAAAGCAGAGATAATGAATTGGTGCTGTGCAGTGTGTTCCATGTGAGATGTGGATGCTGCCTCTATCTGTCCCAACCAAGGCCTGTCACACTGATTTTTGGTTTAATGTGTTAAATTGGAGTGTACATTTGCTGCGGAAAGAAAAGCCAGTGATTTATCTCGTAATTCTTCTCTTCTTTCTCCTCCTGTCCCGAGAGAGCCTTATATTTAATTAGTTTGTATAAAGCTTCAGTAAATAGCTTCATGGTTTGGGTTACAGAAATGGAATCCTGAATTCTTTCACACACTGAGGGTTCATAAACCACTTCTGTCCTTGAGTCGTCTCTAGCAAAGGTTAAAATGCATCTCTTGCAGATCTTGCAGCACAGCCCCAAAAGCACCAGGAATATGCAGAAGAGATGAGGTGATTTGTAGCAGGAGTGAGCGCAGTACAGAGGTGCCCGTGCGGGTATTTACCCGCATATGTCTTCAACTAAGAACAGCTTCAGGCAAAGCCTCCCATCAGATTCAAGCTATACTGGAATGCCTGAAACTTCCTTTTTGATCTCCCCAAAATTGGCGATAAATTTCAGATAAGTCCCTTTTTTCATCTCTGGGTTGAACAACTGATGGTGTGTTCTATGTGATTGGAATCTTTTGCCTTTAATGCTGCATAAGGCAGCAGCTGTAATGTGGGGGCTAGAAAGGAAATGTGATGCTTTTGGTGGTGATTTGAAACAAAACTGGCATTTCTCTCAACTGTTGGAAGTTTCCCTGTTAACACTGCACATGCAGCGCTCGTCTAGAGAAGGTATTTGTAGAACTGTCCTTAGATCACTGACTTGAAATCACTGTAATGTGTTTTGCTGCTAAACCCTGGGGATTTTCAGTGCTGTTGACCTTAGGTATATATGTGATGATTTCTCTTTTGTGTTTGTCCTCTGTTTAGGTCAGCGAGCTGGTCATTGCATGCTGTGGCAAAGGCTGCGCAGCCCAGCACCACATGTGTGTGCTTTCCAGAGTCACAGCTCCCGGCCACTTCTCTGGCAACACCTATTTAACACACTGTGTAGATGTTACCTTTTCAGCCACGCAGCCTGGGGTGCTTGAGTTGGAATAGTATTTTGAGGTTTGAGATGTTGAGTTTAGAAGTATTGGATTACCATTGACATTTAAAATGTAAAACTACCTTTTAAGGGGTTTTTACAGTTAATCATTACTCTGTGCGTGTAAGTGATTCCATTTGTTTGCAACAATGACTTCCTCCAAACTCCAGCTATGGAGTTGCTGGAGATTCATCTGGTTTGCTGCAGCTCTTGATAGTGTTAATCCCTGGAGCTTTGGAGCTGGATCAGGCCAATGAAGCAGCCTGCTGCTAGAAAGGGGGAAGGGGCTGTTGGGAGAGTGGTTTGATGTTACAGCAATAGTTTGCATTTCTTTGTCCTATGCATGGTTCCTATAATGGCTTATTGATGAGACTAGGAAGAGGTGAAAGAATGCAGAGTCTCCCTTCATTCCTCTTCATCTCCAAAATCCCTCTGCTGCAGATTCATCACATACTGCAAGGCTGGAGAGCAAAGCTGAGTAGAGGCGTCAGTCCACTGAAGTGCTGCAGTTCCATCCAAAGCAGAGGGAATTCCAGTGTAACTCCAGTCGGTTTTCTATGAACGCTTCACTGGCGATAGCCAGTTTCCGAAACTGACACCTAAAGGAGCCCCTGGACATTTTTCCTTAGCTCTAAACGCTTCCCTTTTGTGGGAAGGGTACACATCAATATCTTTTCCTTTTGCTGTTAAAGGCTTGACTCCTCTTTTTGCTTTTAATGCTTACTAATTTTTGCCCATTTTCGGTATTTACTTGGAAGAATCTCTTTGCCTGGTCAACGTTTTCAGCTGTCTTTATGAAGAGTGAAAAATCACAACCTTTGTTGAGATGGAAAGTATGTTTGAACACATGTTCTTTTCGCTATGCCACGCACAGTTGATATTCATTACTTGGGACTTTATTTAGTTCCCTTTTGTATGACTTTTGCAGATTTCATGCTTTCTGTCAGAGAATTCCTACAACGTCGTGGGAGTCCTGCTCTCTGAATGTGGTCACTGTTTTGTAGGCGATTGGAGCAAATGCAGAGTTATGGTTTGATTTGCTGAGGGATAAGAAAGTATGGGAGAATACCGGGAAAGGGTCTGGACTTTGCAGTAGTTCCATCATTTGAGACCATTCTTTATTTTGACCTTCTCTTTCTCCTTTCCTTCCAAAATAACGATATTAACAAAGACAAAACAGGGCATTCTTTTTGGGGAATCTAGAGGTAGTGATCAGGGAATCTCTTGATATGAGTTCTCTGAGTCAGAAAACACATGTGGGTATAGAGTAACTGTGTCAAGCTGGTATTATTTCTAAGCAGATGCTGCAAATGGATTGGAACCATTTAAAAGGTTATTTTTCTTTCTGTGGGAGTAACTACCTACTGTTGGTAAACTCTGAAGCTTCTGAGCCAGACACTTTGCTTGGAGCTACCATGGTGAGAGTTAATCGTTGCTTGGAACAAATAGAAGGGGGCTGGGAATGAAAAAAGAGAAGAAATCACTTCCTCTGCAATTCTGAATGTAAAAGACTCATGTGTTACAAGAGCTGGGAGTGCTGCTCGCACTCCAAAGCAGCGTGGGCATGATGTTAGGATGGCACTACACAGCTTTTGGGGATGGGCAATGATGAGGAGGAATTCTCAAAGCATTCATAGGATTTCTCTTCTCTTTAATGAGCACTGTTCCTCTAATACTTTCTCTCAAGGTGTTGCTAATTGTGCTGCAGAAATCCTTGGGTCTTCAGTGCTTTCAGCATGCTGCAGAAACAACTTGTGCTTCACACTGATTGCTGTGAAACTGGCTGCATTAGGCAGGAGCTGCCTTCTCCTGTGGCACATCAGCAGCTCCTGGCTTTTTGTCTCTTGAGAAGGAGCCAAATAAGCAGATGAACTCCAAAGCAAGAGTGGATTTTAATCTGCAGTTGTGAAGTGCTATGGCACTTATTTGGTCAGTCCTCCTAACTTTGCATTTGGCTTCTTTGGATCATAGGACTTTCCAGGAAGAGTCTTTTGGCTTCCTGTCTTTGAAGTAGGGAAGGGTTTTTGGTTTGGTTTTGTACTGATGTCATTGGACAAGGGTTTTCATGCAGAGAGCAAGCCACGGAGCTATGCAATTTATAGACAAGGAGGGCTTCAAATTGAATCTGCTTAAAATAACACTGGTTGTTGCCTGGGAATTAGTCGCTGCCTCTTTCTTTGGACAGCAACACAAGAGCAGGCTCTGATGGTCCCATGAGGAAGGGGGCTTTGTTTCCGACAGCCCTGTAGCTGCCAGGATTGCTAAACTGCTCCCTCTGAACAAGTGGATCGATTGTTTGCTGACCAAAGATCCTAAACCTCAGTCAATCAAACCAGTTCCATGTCACTGGCGGGTTTTCAGAAGGCAAACACTACAGCGTGATGAACACGTGTTTGTTTCTGCAGGTTTTCTTTGCTACCTGAAAAGGGAGAGGATGATAAGCACAAACTGGTGCTTATTATCCAAATGGGATTGTGTAGAAAGATATATTTTCCTATTTTCTTTGGGTTTTAGCCTCTGCAAGGCACTAGGGAAGGCTGAAAAGCTGCGTTTGTTGGCTGCCAGGCACATCAGCATTGATCCCTCCAGTAAAGGAGGGATCGATGGCTTTAAGCTGTTGCTGTAACACATGGTGTGTGTCGTCCCCTGCCAGCATTTGCACCTGGAGACTTGGTAATGATGGATGAGGTGCCATTCTGTTTCTCATTTCTCACCCTCCCAATTTCTCTTCCATCCCATTCCACCATGTCTAGAAACAGCATGGACGATGCAGCAGATAATGTGGCAAATGCTGATGTTTTAATCACCAGCCCATTCAGTCTTGTTCAGTGTGTGTGGGTGGATATTGCAATAGTAAAATAGGATCCTGGTTGCTGTTGCTGAAATGCTGGTGCGAAATCAAGGGGAAACTTGCCTTGTGGTAGTAAGTCCTTCACAGCAATCCCTCTTTGTTGGTTTAGGAATTTGAATGAGATGAGACAGAATTGTCACTTCCTTGTGTCAACCTTCTGTTAAGCATTGATCCCTTCCTTCCCCTTCTCAGCAGGGAGGGAATGATCCATGGAGGGCAGGGTGAAACCAAATTGATGGGCAATTTCAAGGAGCTTCTGGGTGGTGGCATATTATGTATGATTATGATTGGGGAATATTTAAGATGCCTGTTGGATGAGGTTTAAATATAGTGGGAGAAATTACTCTTGTGTCTTTGAGGATGCTCCTGCTCGTGAGTGCTTAGGTGTTATGAGAAATCCTACAAAATCCTTTTCTTTGTGCTGGTCAACACCGGACAGTGCTCTTGCCACTCTACTGCTAAGAGTATCTGGTATCCAGGACACATCTTATGTGATGTTCTTGCTTTTAGGACAATAATAAGAATAAAACCAAGTTATTCACATGTTTCATTAACACTTTGTAGTTAAAACATGAAGAAACTTTACATAGGGACAGGATTATGGGTCTAAGAAACCCCCACTGAGCTGCCAGATGTAGTTCTTCAACTTGGGCAGTGCTGTGGCAGCCACAGATGGTTAGCTGCATGCTCACTGGTGTACGGCAGTTCTCCTTCCTCCATCCCAGTTCATCTGGGGAGGGCTGTCTGAAGTGTTTTACTTGGAATTACCATCCAGGCAGTTTAGTAATGAAGCTTTCTTCATTTCAAATGACAAACCAGAGTGTATTAAGTGTGTTATGGACTGTGGAGGTGCAGAGCTCTGAGCAGGCCTGGGGAGGTTTTTCCCCTGGGTCCTGATAACCAGTTGTTCAGAAACATAATGAACGAGTATCTCTGTGAAGTGGTTTGGAAAGAAGCCTGGTTTTGCTTTGGTCTCTTTAATGAAAGTAACTCTTCCTAACTTTTCTGTGTTCTCTCCATCTGTTGAAGAAGGAAGCCTGCTTCATCCCAGTATTTCTGCTCCATAGAAGGCTGCTCGTCCCTGTCTGTGTCCCAGCTCAACAGGGTGGACTCCAGTGCTGCAGAAAGATGCTGAAATAGGAGTAGAAGGCTTTGCCAGTAAATGACTTAAAAGTGTGCAGCTGGAAAAGGGAGGGGGAAAGGGCTCCAGCAATGCGTGGAGGGAGGAACAAATGCAACACTACAAAGGTCACAGGATACAGAAATGGTGTTTGGATGGAAACTCAACTTGCTATGAATGAAACTGCTCTCTCGTGTTTTCCCCCTGGAGCTGAATGGCTAAAAACTGGATACTCCTTGTTCTGCTTCTTTCTTTTTATCATTTTCTTTTTCTGGCTCTTGGGAGCTTCCATGAGTTGTGCTGTAGAACCAAAAAACCTGGGAGATGAAGGACGGGCAGCACCCACACATGCTGGGAGAGGCTTAAATACATGAATCTCTGCTGGGTTAATCAGAGCTGTGCCATGATTAGTTCTTGGTTACTGTGGTACCGCTCTTTGCCAGTCAAAGCTTTGTCTGTGCTAAATATGAAGTTTCTTAACAGGGAACTTACTACGTGACCAGAGATGTGTGCACTGCTGAGCAGGGCTGTTGGATACACTCAGAACTTGGGCTGAGCACCCCTTGGAGTTGGCTTTTGGACCCCTTGAGTGTTGATTTAATTTCCTGTGTGCTGTGAAGTCTTGTTACTGAATGCTGAACTGCCTTTTCTTCCCCCATGTGCTCTTATCCCATCCAGATTGCCTGTATTTTCTCTGAGGTTGGTTTGATCTTTTATCAACCCATATGCTCTTGTTACCTTCCATTGTATGATTAATTTCTGCCTCTAATGATAAAATGCTTCACCAGAAGTGTAAGAGAAATCCTTTTATTTAGCCTAGTTGCTTAATGCCAAACACATTCATACTCCTTGTCTTCGTACTTATCTTTACTTAGGCTTTAAATCAAATAGTTTCCCCCATGCCCATGAGAATGTGCTTGTCAGAAGCCAGTTGTGAATGGCTCTTTCCATCCATTCATTTCCACCTTTCTTTCTCCCTGGAAATCTTGGCTACAAATGTCCATGTTCCTTCCCCCCCCCCTCAAGGTGCCCCCAGAAGTTCAGGATAGTAGGTTCATTTCAGATTTAAAACAAAGCAACCAGTTCTGGTGCTGGCCTCTCTGGCAAATCTCTACAGGTACAGTCCTATGTCCTGAAAGCAATGACAGCCATTGCCAGAAAATGAGAAAGTGTTTTCTTTTGGATTTTCCTTGTATTTTGTCCTGAAACTTCAAGTTATTTGGTAGTTCACATAGAGTCATAGAATAGTTAGGGTTGGAAAGGACATTAAGATCATCCATCTAGTTCCAGCCCTCTGTCATGGGCAAGAATGCCTCACACTAGACCATGTCGCCCAAGGCTCTGTCTAACCTGGCCTTGAACACTGCCTTGGTCATTCCTGCTGTGATTTATCAGTCTGACTGTTACTGATGAATTTCTAGCTTAAAGGAGTACCCACGCAGGATATGACACAGTCCTACAGCCTTGGAGGAGAGAAGGCTCCATCAGGATTTTGGGAAGCAGCTGGAGATTCCCAGACCAACATGTATGGAGCAGATGAGATTCCTGTTGTTTCTCGGCTACTGGAGGTTTCTCCAGAAAGCAGCATTTGTAACTTGTGCAGCTATAATTTTCTCCCTGCTCTGTTGCCTTTTCCAGCTCACTTGCATCGTTTCAGTGGTTTTATGATTAGGCTTCATGCAAATAGTTCTCATTCATCCCCACCCTCTACCAAAGCCAGAGCAGCACAACCAGCTGCTATGGTTGGGATGAAAGTGCTGCTAATTTGCTGTTACCTTGAGTTGAAGGATTCTGGCCCTGGTGAAAGGTTTGCTGTTGTCTGTGTTATAAGAAGTTATTTCTATGTTGACTATGTATTAGTTCTTAAAGATCAGTGCCTCTCCTTTGAAGAAGGAGGTTGCTTTGAGATCTTACAGGGAGGTGCACGCAGAAGGTGATGGCTGCATGTATCTGTAGGAAAGAGTAAGTTGCTTTATAGTTGTAGGTTTTGGGTTGTTGTGGAAAGGTTACACTGTGTTTACAGAGCTGCTTTGAGTCTTTGACAGCAATAAGAATAAATTCAAGTCTGCACTAAGGGCTCAGGATGTACAAGGAAAATGGGTTCCTTTTCCTTCCCTGCCTCATTTTTGCTCTCTGCTTCTAGTCATGTGCCTCTCAAAGCTTATTTTGTTCGCAAAGTTGAGATGCCCCTGAAGCCTTGCTACTCGTGCTTCTGGCTTATGGCAGTAATATTAAAACCTGTTGACCATTAACTTCCCAGAGCACGGGTGTGCACAGTTGTTTCACACAGTGGTTTTTATCACATATGTGGAAGGTTCTTCAAGACTGAGATGAGCTCTTAGACAGAAGCTCTTCGCTGGGAGGATGCTGAGGTGCTGGCCCAGGGTGCCCAGAGAAGCTGTGGCTGCCCCATCCCTGGCAGCGTTCAAGGCCGGGTTGGACACAGGCTTGGAGCAACCTGCTCTTAGTGGAAGGTGTCTTCTGCCTAAAAGCTCATCTCAGTCTCCCTTCTGGCAGGTTAAAGCCATTTCCCATTGTCCTTACAAACCTTGTCCTGTAAAAACCAATTCAGATGGCTTGGTCAAAACCATTTCCATGAATGAGTCAAAGTTTGTGCAGTCCAGATTTGGATTCTCAGGTAGCTGAATTGTTTCCCTGCCTTTGACTTTCTCCCTTCTCTTTTCTTCCTCCCTGACTTTGCCACTGGGAAATGCGTTGGGTACTAAGTAGGAAATCAACACTTCCCTGAAGTTTCCAAGCACAAACAAGCAGGTTTGCTATTTTAAGTGCCAGTTTTTTTATGATGCTTCCAAAGTTCTTTTTGCTCCACTGGGATTGAGTCTTGAATGAATGTTTTCTTTAAGATGTATTTTTAGGAGTTAAAGGCTTATGTGAACTTCAGTGCTGGCAAGGATACTCGATTGCCAGTCCTACATGTCAAATATAGGCTTTAAAGGCTTTAAATCTTGGAGCTTCCCAGAAGAGAGGCTGCTTGAGAGCATTCAAAGGGCTGCTCATTGCATTACCTCTTGTGCTGGGGTTTTGGTGATGCTTTCCTATGTCTGAGAGCAAACCTGCCCTGTTCCTAAGGTTGGGCTTCAGAGTGTTGTGAAGGTTTTGAGTTTAAATAGCACACAGTTTGTGGACATTGAATATTTCAGTGGTTGAGCAAGCAGGAAACACTTGTCAGGGATGATTCCCTGTCCTCTTCTTGTGTTTAAAGTGCTCTGGTTCTTTCAAGGGGACTCACTTGGTCCCAGGGGATGTCTGGTTTGGGTTGTGGGGAAGATGGGCTGTGCCAGAGCAAACAAAAGCAGAGACCTCCTCCTTGGTTTAGTGCATGGTGCTGGGAACTGTCTCTTGTTTCTGACCCAGTTCTTTTGTCCAGCAAGAGAGGGGTCAGGAGGCGGCTGCAAGCTCCTGTTAGGATGTTTTCAGGAAGCTTTCTCCATGCTCCCAAATGCTGGGAAGCCACGTGAAGGTGTTCATGCTGGTTTATGTTATTCTCTTGTCAGCTGGGACTAGAACAGACAGAGAGAGACCAAGCAATTGGATGCGTTTGAGGAAAGGAGAATGTGTCAGGAGTGAAGGAAAATCCACTTTACCTCCTTGATAATGAAGGGGGGCTTGAACTAGAGCAGTGCCTGGTCCTTGGGGATTTTGCTTTGTGCTGGAGCTTGGTTTGAGGTTGGACTCTTCACGCTGATGTGTTTCACAGTGGCTGTTCTCCGTGTAGCACTGACAGTGGGTATGTCTGTTATTAGTGATGGCAAACTGGTTAATAATGTGGTTACTCTAAATAAACAGTGCAGACTGTGTCCTTCCGTGCCTAAGTTAATATTTTCATACACCTACTATTAACTTCCTGATGCGGGGGGTTAATTTAGTTCTTTTGCTCAGCTTTTTTATGCACCGGCTCTGGAACCATCCTCTCACCCCTTGAGAGAGTTTTAACAGCAAGCAGTGGCTCGTCCCAAGGAAGGCTGGAAAGTGCCATTTAATGCTGCAGGCTCATGGCTTGAACTCATCTTTTACCAAGCCAAGCAACTTCCTAATGGCCTTATTGCTGGCATTTTGATTTGGATAGGGGTTAGTTTCAGTTTTCTCCTGTTGGCAGGGTTCTTTTAAATGAAGTGAGAAGTCCAGTGAACACAGTAGGTGGAGAGGAGCTGGGTGTCCATGAGTCGACTTTTGGGGATGTTTTTTCCCTTTGCTTGCTAAAAGCTTCCTTAATTATGTTTTTCTCTAAGATTCTGGCCATATGCAGAAAGCTGCAAATGGGGAGTAAGTCAAATGTAGTTTAATGAGGGAGAAGTCAGTGTGGGTGACTCAACCTTCATCTCTTTTAGGTCTTGATTCAAATTCCTTCCTTGTTTGTAGCAATTGAAATGTTACCAACTGTTCACACTGTCGGGAGTGACTCCTGTCTCCAGGAGGGATTATTGCACCCCGCTGCCGGGGGTGGTGGGCTCCGGTTCCTCTTGGCAGCTCCGGCAGGGAAGCGGGAGCCTGGATGGGAAGTGGGAGGATGAATCACTTCTCTGCTCCTGTGGACCCAGATTGGAGCTGGGAGGAGCTTTTGGCTCTGTGGCTGCAGATAGAAGAAATTCTGCCTTGGGTTTTTGCAGGTGTCAAAGCCCCTGTGTCCAACCTGGCCTTGAACACTGCCAGGGATGGGGCAGCCGCAGCTTCTCTGGGCACCCTGTGCCAG
>WYDI02002411.1:0-10231 GCA_009867235.2 Psittacus erithacus
CTGAAAGTTAGAAACACAGCGCCGCACCAGCCACTAAGAAGGAGAAAAAATGACTGCTACTGCTGAACCCATGACACTAGTATGACAGTCCTGTTGTGCAACATGGCCTGAGGTTTCAGAGATGGAACTTGAACTATCCACTCTTTGGAACATCCATAAAACTTGCCTTCTGGCCCATCATGCTCACAACTATTCAAGCATACAAGTTCTGTATGCTAACAGTGATGTCCTGCTGTGAGCTGAGCATCCATTTGTCAAAGTGAACTGCAAATCATGGTATAGAAACACAGAGGACTTACATGAGGGTTCCGATTTACAGAGTGTGTGTGATTTACATTCCACACTGATTCAAACACAGGTGTGGAGCAAACTCCACATACTGAATCCACACAAGCAGGCCACCTACAAGTTAATTAGAGTTGCTCAAAGAAGCATAAGAAGTTTCGGAAGGAAAATAGCAAATAGTATATAGGAAAATATATTGGTAACATTGCAGTAGTGTCTCAATGATTCCATAAGTCATTGAACTATTGTATAAAGCACATTTTAGAAAAAAAAAAAAAAAAGGCCGTAAAAAAACCAGAACTTTTTACTTTAATGGTGCATGAGTTTTGGAGATTTAAAGTTTTCAAGATTTTTCCTCTGTTATTTTGAGGGCTCAAGTCCTTCCTGATGAAAAGCAGAGGCGTTCAGGTGACGGTATGTTGGGAGTCAATGCTTTGAGGAGAAATTCCAGCTACTGGGAGACTCCCAGTAAACCCGAGAGCTCCGTCAGGAGGCGAGGGCCGCTGCTGGCCCCACTGGCCATGGGCTTCATTCCAGCCCAGCCGCCGCCTCACCTCCGCCGCTGTCCCTCCGAGCGAGGGCAGCTTCGGGAGGCTGAAACCAAAGAGGAAAGGCGCGAGCAAGGCCTAGAAACCCCGGGGGCCGCCAGGCCAAGGGGCAGGCGCCCGCCCCTGACCACACGCTCCGGCCGGGGCGGTGCCAGCTTGCGCTCCCGCAGAGACGCCGGCCGCTGCGGGGCGGGACTGGAGCTGCACCACACCCCGCACCCCCCGCGGAGGACTCCGGGACCCGCCCCGGGGCTCCGCGGCCACAGCGCCGGGCGCCCCCCGCCCCGGACACTGCCCCCACCCCCTCTGCCTCCCGCCTTTCCCTCCTCTTCCCCTCCCACTCCCTCCTCCCCGCCGGCGCCGGCAGTGGCCGCTTCGCTCCCCGCCCCGGCTGAGGGGCGGCTGCCGCTGCTGCTGCTGGCGGCTCCGGCAAAATGTGCGAGCGCGGCAGCTTCTACCGGCAGGAGCTGAACAAGACGGTGTGGGAGGTGCCCCAGCGCTACCAGAACCTCACCCCAGTGGGCTCCGGTGCCTACGGCTCCGTCTGGTAGGTGTGGGGCAGCGGGAGAGGGGCCGGGAGCCGAGAGGTGCTGCCGGCCGGCGGTGGGGACAGACAATGCCGGGGAGGCGGCGGTGCCTAGCGCCGGGAGCCGTGTGCGTGGAGCATAGCGAGGCTGGAGGGAAAAGGGGCTCCCGCCGGGCTCAGCGGGGCCGGCCTGCGGCGTGCCGGGCCGGGGGCGTGCCCGCCGGGCTGTGCGGTGCCGGGGTCTTGCCCGCGGGCCGGGCCGTGCCTCGCCGTAACCCGGGCAACCGGGCCCGCCACCGCCGGAGGGCGGCACCTGCTGGCCCTCCCGCCGGTGCCCTCGCGGGCCCCCCGCCCGGCGGGGCACCTGTGAGGGAGCCGCCACTGCCCCGCAGCCGGGAATCTTGCACAGTCATGGCGTGTCCGAGCGAGCAGGACCAGGGCGCCGTGCGAGGCACGGCTGGCGGAGCTCTGCCCGCTGCTGCCCCAGGAGCGGCCGCGCCCCTGCCGGCCCCAGCCCCGGGTTGTGATGGGGGTTCCCGTTCCCGGCGGGACCGCTCGCACTGCCTGGGGTACGCACCGCGAGGATAGGTCCTGACCGCAGGAACAATGGAGGGAAGCTCTTGGAGCGGGGCCGGCGAGAGCAGGGGTCGGGCTGGCTGAGGAGGAGAACTTCACCCAGCCGTTCTGGGGGAAGATCAACGGCAAATTAGGGCAGATTGCTGCCCAGGGCAACGCCTGAGGGTTGCGTAAGGGTTTATCGCATTTTATCATAAAACGTTTCCCTTCGTTTGATAATTACTCTATCAGGTTTGCACTTTCGGAAACCCCCAGTGCGGGTTGGGCTGTTATTTTCTTCTTTGAAGCTCTCTTAGCTATGTCTATAAAAGCTTAGAATCAATTTTTGGAAATAATAGAGATGTTTAAGGAGTTTCTGGAAAGGAATTGTGTTTCTTTGGTAAGCGGAATTATGTGAAAACAATCCATCAGTGGCCTGTAAATAAATGTACACCACCAAAAAGATTTCTTTAGACCTTAACTTTCTGTGTGAACTAAACCCGTGCAATAGTTGCTCACTTCTTTCTCTTCACAGACAGATGCCAGAGAACATTTATGGAGTTTCTTAACTAGATGGTCTTAAGGTCCTTTACCCTAAACTGTCTACGATTCTATGATTTGTTGCTTCCTTCTCTAGGTGTATGAAATGCCCCAATTATGTGTAAACTAGGACTACACAGTTCAAAAGCCTCCAACCATCAGCAAGAATGCTCCAAACTAGTGTGAAGTATCTCTGAATTCTTCTCTTTTTTTTATTATTCAGACTTATGCTTGCACCAGGGAAATCTATGCAAATATTGTGTGACTTTGGGTACCTGCCATTGTAGTGAGGCATATAGTCCTGATTGGCTGATATGAACAGTTTCACAAGGACCTATTTAATTTAGACTTTAAAATCTTAGTTTACTTTCTTTTCCTCTTTTATCTTTCAAACTAGGAGCTGGATATACAGCAGAAGAGTAACTACGGTTGTGTTCCAACTGAATCTGCATTTCTGGTTATTTTCCCTATTCGTGCTAATGTAATTTTAAGGGGAAGACCTACTCTGCTGAATTTTGTAATGAGGTGTCAAGACTTTTGGGAAATTGCAAAGGAAACGAAAACATGTGGTGGTTCACTTGCAGCACGGCTGATGCTTTGGTTTTTTAAACTATGAGTGGTGTTAATCCATTGTGCTTCTTTTCTTCCTGCAAAGCCAAGGAAATCCTAGTATTTTGTCAGTGGAGAAGCCTAGGAACTGGCATATAGAATGGAGACTGGAAGATGTTATCGGAAAGGTTTTCTCTAAAATATACGTTTAAGACCAGACTACAGCAATAAAATGTTACTCTATATTAATAGCCTTGTTAACATTGATGAGTTATAAACCTAAACAGAAGCTCGAATGTGAGGAAAAGGTTTGCATCTCTCTCAGAAAAGCCATCTATTTTTAGTGTCTATTGAAATTGATTTTTTTTCCCCTCTGTGTGCATGTGCTTTACCCAGGAGACCCACAAGACACAATTGTTCCCTTGAGTAATATCTGTATTGTAATACGAATAATTGTGCTCCTATTCAGTAGAATATCTAAAAACATATTTAACTCTTACAGAAACCACTGGAATAAAACAAATTCTTAAGTGTTCTGATAAATAGAAGCCAAGGTCCTGAACTCTAAACGCTGGCTTTAAAACAGGAACAGAATTGTTGCGAGAAATCTCTTTCTACCTCAGTGAAATTCTTATCTATTCCTACCTTTTCCTTCCTCACAGTAAATGATCAGTCATATCTGATATACTTGTGCAACTGAAGAGATAACTGGTAATAAGAAACATATTGGAAATATTTGCGTTTAAGCTAACTTTTGTTTGCCCTTTTCCTGCTTGCAGGTCAAAATCAATAGAAGTGGTTGTGTCAGGAGGCTGTGTTTTCAGCCAGTTTTATTGACATTTTGTAAGTCAAATAGAATTAATGTTTGGGTTTTTATATGCAAACACATCAAATGTGCTATGAAGATAGATATTATTGTTTTAAAACAGGTTCATTTTTAGAGAAGTATCTATATCAACCACAGTGCTTTCCAGAACGTTTTTTTTTTATTTAGATGTGGAATACGTGTATAAAAGCAAACCTTTCATAGCATTAAGAGCTCTAGTGCATTTCTCACTTTTTTAATGACACATCATGAGGAACAGGCCTTGGAAATCCTCAGAACTCAGACGCACTGCCAAGTGCAGTTGCATCTCAGCATCTACATAAACCACAGAGAGAACCACATATTCTGAGTTACTCCTGAATCTTAACTCTGCAGAGGGCTTCCTTCTGCCTGGGCTCTTTCCTGTGACGATTCCAGCTGGTGGGTGTTCTGTCATTTGCTGTGTCAGAACTGATTTTTTTTTTTATTTTAATTTTTTTTTTTTTTTAGATTTAGGAAGAAATATTAAAGCCCTGTGGAAGTATGGTTTATGTGTGCAGTAGTTCAGTTACATTGAAAATGATGAATGGAGTCCTGAGCAGTATGTTTTGGTTAGTTTTTCTTTTGCCAGGAGTTGTTTGCATATTAGGAAGCAACAAATTTACATGCACAACTGTTTCTTTTGGAGTTGTCTTCTTTTTGTGCCATAGCTTTGCTTATCAAGTTGAGTTTGGTTTGTTTGGGTTTTTTTCTTTTTTCAATGTTAAGCAATTATTTTTACTCTTTCTCAAGCCAAAACTCAAATTTAAAGTTTTCTTGAAAAATGCATTTTCAGTGTCCATCCTCAAAAGTTGAATTTACGTCTCCAGAAGTCAAAGAGCTGGTTGACTCTTGTAGACCAGGCACTATTCCTGCTAATTGTGAGTTTAAAAAACATTTCTGATTTTAAATGAAATATTTAAGCTGATAGCTATTAAATAGGAAGCAAGCATGATTTTCACAAGGTAACCTTCATGTACAACCATCTTGTTTCAGTTCTAGAGAAAAGAGATGACTCATGTATTGGGTCAAACTGCATTTTAAACTCTTGTCCCTTGTGACTATTCCTTTTAAATCGGAATTCTAGCTGTGTTTGAGTCTGTCAGCTGTCCCAGTAATACGGCTTATAAACTGAAACTCTGGTCTGCTGCATCTCTGTCTCCCTGCTGTATTGCCCTGGTAGATCCACTATGGTTTGGTATATGTTCACATTTTCCTCTGGGAGCTGGCATTACCACCTGCTTGAGAACGAGCTACTTTATCTCTTCTGTTTTTAAAGACTTTTTAATATACCACAAACTATGTAATGTGGATATGTTTTTGATTTACTGTTGGTTGTCTTATTTTTTAAAGCCTATATGTTTCTGTAAACTCTTTCAAACTGCTTAGTCCTATTTTTGCCTGGAAGGTACAGACAGTCTTCTGCAGGTGCTGTCTCTTTGATCTGTCCAACAGGTTGTTTTTCATTAGCATATTGTTAGCATAAAATTAGCATATTAGCAAGCTCTGTGTTTTGCCTTCTCTGAAATAACAGACCTTGCAAGGTGAACCGAAGTGAGTCCAGAGCTTCATCCCAACCAGAAACTCCCACACTGTTTCCTCAGAGGCCTTTGGCATCGATAGTACTTGTATCATGCAGTCAGTCTCTTTAAGTTTTAAGAGTATGCAATGCCTGACACCAACTTGGGTAACAACATGTTTTAAAAAGGAGGCCTGCTAAGTCAGAGTGTAATGGTACAGGCCTCAGTTCAAGAAAAGCAGGAAAGCGAAGCCTGCCTTAAGTCATTTATTCAATGCAGCACTTCTGCAGGTCCCTCTATCCTACAAACTTTAAGTGCATGCTTAAGATCCATTAAGGTTTTGTCCTGGCTAATATTGGATGAAGATGGGGAATGGTGGCATGATGATTGGGCTTCTATTTTGCTTTGAGGAAGTACAAGTGAAAAAACAGAAGAGGAAAGCTTTAATCCTGAAGTTTAACCCTTCTTTCCCCCATTCACCCTGTCCTGTGCTTCTGGCTAGATTGCCACTCAAGTGTTTTGAGGGCAGTAGCTTGCAAGAGGTACCATGGTTGATACCATCCTTTTCACACTGGGGACCTCTGAGGAGATGCTGAGACAACTTGATAGTATGTGAGGTTTTCTGAAAGATGGTATAAATTGTCTTTGACTGACAAAGAGAAAAATTCCTTCATCCAAGACTGTACTTGATGAATTTAGGATGGTTTCTTTTAAAGGTGTCTTTTGCTTAGCTGTAGTGATACTAAGGATATGATTTCAACTACAAGATCAGGTTACTGGAATTATGTGTCCCTGTAACATTACATGCTAGTTTAAATGCTGAGATAAACTTTTAGAGTAGTAATACAAACCTGCTGTATGTAAATACAGCTGGAAACTGAAGATGGTATAGATTTCTACAGGCTAAGGGTGGAATTGCTGGCGTGTTGATTTCCACGGACTCCCTTGGCCTGTTCTTTTGAATTAGGTCTTTTGTTTCCAATGCTAATGCATGAGCTGAACTTCATCCTACAAATGTTCATGGTTTTATTAGAAATATTTAAAACAATATTGTTTTGTTAAAATACTGCTGTCCAAGATCTGTTAGCAGTTGTATGGTTTTGGCATGCATCATTCAGAAGGAAGGTTTTGAAGCCTTTCATTGGTTTTGCAGATATTTACAGTGAGCCCTTCTAAGCTTATTCAAGACTTGCTTGAAAACTGAGAGATGAAGGCTGGTAGGAGAATGCAGTGAGAGGCAGGACACCTCTGAAGAATGAGTATATTTAATTATGATACTTAGAACCAAGGCCTTTAAAGTGCTATTCCAATATGGAGGAGAAAGTAAGTACAAGCAGTTGCACGATCGGTGGTACAGGTTAGGAGAAGGGTCTTAGCAGCAACATTGCTACAATGAATGGATGAAAATAAGTGAAGCAATAAAAAAATCTTGCTGAGTGCACAAGACCCTTAGAGGAACATGATGAGATAGCCATTTGGAATGAAGATGCAATGGGGTTTGCAGCTACAAAGCCAAGGGAGGTCAAGAATTCAAGAAATGTTGTATAAAATACTGTCTGAGCACTGGCCAGGGCGACATCACTAGAGAGTTCATTAAAAGTGGGTTTGTTGGAGTACTAGCATGGGATGCAGATTGCTCGGCATTCCTTTGTCCAGTTTTATCCTGCATATTTTCCAGCTGTTGCACCAGTGTAGTTACTGACTTTGGAAAGGAAAAGGAAGTGGGATGGTAATTAGTGGGGTCAAGGTTCCTATTTTAAATGAGAATGTTTAAGAATGCTTTTAATGAAGGATACAGATTCAGGAAGGAGGTGTTTGTAGAAGAATGAGAAGGGCTGAGAATGGCTGTGACAGAGATCTCTGTAGGATGCTGTCACTAACCTGTGGAGTAGTTCAAGAGCAGATGACAAACATCTGTATTTGTGAGTAGGGTGGTAGAAGGAATTGTAGGAAGGGTGAAGAAGAGGCAAGCTCAAGAACTGAGCAAGACCACTTTGTATTGTGCAGACTTTCAGGAGGAATTAATGAGATATTTTTTAGAGTGGGGGGACATGGGATGGGAGAGAGACGAGAGGCAGGAGATGAGCCAGCTGGGGCAGAAAGGCAGCAAGGATCATGGGATTACAGCTTTCTGTGTAGGTGTAGAAATACATTAGCAGGATAAAAACTCTCTGCAGAGTCTCCTCCATCCCTAATTCAGTCTAATCTGCACATGGTGCAGCAGTGGCGTAGCTAGCTGCTTTCCTCTCCAGCTGTTGGTTGTGATTGGGGCTGCAGTTGGTTAGAGCACACAGTCCCTGTTGCAGAGCCCTTAAAGTCTTAGGGCCTGGTTGCTTCAGCACTACTTCCCAAGTAGCTGTTTGCAATTTCAGAACCTATTAGCTAGTTGGTATCAAAAATTCAGTATCTTAGTTCTGTGTATCCAGTCAAGAAGGGAGAGGGTGTTTCAAAACCCCTATGTGACCTGTGAGCAAATTGTTACCATTTAATATTTTGGCTGTTGTAGAGAGAGAAACTGGAAAACGTGAAGGAGAACTGGGAAGGAATAGGAAAAAGAAGGACAAGAATGTGAGATTTTTGTCTGTTTAGATTTATGTAATGTATTTGAAAGCACTGGTATTTTTCATGTTGAACTTTATATCCACATTAACCATGAGCATTTCTACCTGTAACTTCAAAGCCCATAATTCATAACTATCTGGTAGTGTTTTTCTATTTTTAACAAAATGTTGAATTGAATACATTTGTCATTAGCAGCGTACTGGCTTAGTGGCAGCTGACTGATTTTCTTGTTTACATACTGACACTGGGCTTATGGGCTATCTAAAAGCCATGATTATTTTAGTATCCATGAGCTGGTTACACATGCTGAAGAAGCCAACAGTTTATGACCCCAACCTTTTGTATGTTGTTCTCACAAGTAGGATTATAAATGTATCACTCCCACTGACATAAGCTGTACTGTCTATAGCTTCACCTAGAAAAGTGTGACTGTTCCTTTGTAAAGTTATTTGAATATTTAGGTCACTGTGGAGACATAAGAGATCAGGAAATAGAAGTAGCTTGTGGATTCAGAGGCTGATACAGCATTTTTATGTTACATTGAAAGAAGACTGGTGAGGTATTCATGTAAACATATGGATACCAATTATTTTTTTAGTATTTTTCAGTGCTTAAAAGTATGTGCACAATTTTGTGTTGGTTATGGAGCAATTATACTGCATATGTTAAGAGATACTTTGTGCTTTTATATTTAGATTTAGTGGTAAATTAGTCTGAGATAATTGACAGTGATGGTACTAAAGCCAAAACCATGCTAATGCTCAGCATGTTGAGTTGGAATAGCACCCAAGTGATGGGATGTAATTTTACAAGACAAAAACCTGTCATCATCATCAAGCAAGGGTTTTTTTTTCCCCTCTAGTGAGGAGATTAACATGACCTTTCAGAGCCACCCATTACTCATCTTCCCACCTTTTGTCTTGCTACCATCTCATTTTTCTTTATGGATTCTTAGGCACATACATGTCATGATATATGCGGTTTAGTGAACAAACACACACTCCAGACCTTAAATCTAGCTCTTACAGGGTGGAAATCACCAACTTGAACTTGCATAAAGTAGCAAAATGTTTATCAAGAAGCAGCAAGTGAGCCATTTCCTGGGTTTACTTTGCTGCTTAACTTAAGCTTACTACATGTGGCATTTTTCTGTTGTTCTCTTGCTGCACTGCCAATAGCTGTTATGGTCCATTTTCTGGTATTAGATAGATGGTGTGTGTGTTTTCCCCTCAGTACTTGCTCACATACACCCTTGTACTCCTGTTACTTTCTTTTTCTCAGGAAGATCTTAGAAATTAAGGGAACATTTGTCCGCAAGGAGGTTCTTGTCTCCTGCAATGGAAGGAGTCAATGAGTATGTGAAAGAATGCTGAGGTCTGTAGATAAAAGTTCAGAATTGTGAATCTGTATTTTGAGCATGAATTACGGGGTTTTCTTTGGTGGGGGTGGGGTATGTTTTGGGGTTTGGTTGGGGTTTTTTTTTTTTTTTTTTCTTTTGTTTGGTTGGTTTTTCGGGGTTTTGGTTTTTTATTTCTCATAACACTTACATGTCATAGGAAATCATCTGAAGGAATGGGACCCAATGAAGGAAAGGAACTCATGCTGCAGTGAAAGAAATAAAAATGGAAGCCAAGAACAACATGTGGAAAACCCAGCCCCAGTATCATTGTCACATGGAGCAAATTTAAGGATCTGCTTATGTACAGCATTCTCTCCAAGTTTGGTATAGCATGTCCAACAGGTTGTTAAACTTGCGGTGATGGTAAAGGTAACGGCCTCACAAGCTGGGACACTGAATTATACAACATAAATTGCAAAATTTAGTCTTTGTGTTTTTTGCACTTAACCCCAAATCAGTCACTTTGAATAAGTAAACCTAATTATTTGTACAAGTATAATGCTTCCACAAGCAGATGTAGACAACCAAATCCTCATGGTTATCTGGGGATAGAATATCAGCTACCGAAAATCCACACTGCAACAGAAGTCATCAAGCCACCACAAAGCTAAATTCCTGTGCTGTCTGCTTCCTGAGTTTTTGGACTGCATTAGCTTCTTGTGTTCAAACTTTTCTGTGAAACCTTAAGAACTGGGAAAAATATGCATGTAAATGAGAGTTTTGTATTTCATGTACTGGGACTTTGTCCTGGGTTCATCAGTAGCAGCCATTTTTCTCCTCTTTAGTAGCTGGTGCAGTGCTGTGTTTTTGACTTTTAGCCTGGGAGCAACGCTGATAACACCGATGTTTTCAGTTGCTGCTCAGTAATGTTTACTCTGACCAAGGACTTTCTGAGCCTCATGC
>WYDI02002413.1:0-16901 GCA_009867235.2 Psittacus erithacus
CCGCAGCCCTGCCCACCGCAGCCCTGCTGCTGCCCCTTCGCCCAGCGTGCCTCGGAGAAACATCTTTGGGCTCTGGCCTTGAGGAAGAGCCTGTGCCCAGGATGCCCAGCGGGATGTCCCTGCCCATGGCAGCCGCACACTGGGCACCGCTGCTGGGTGTCCCTGGAAATCCGTCCCTGTGTTCGGACTGTATCAATAAAGGCGCTAACACCACGTCCAGTCCGTTCAATCTTCTTAGCAATGATCTGGCTACAGGAGTTGAATGCGTCATTGGCGAGTTTGCTGATGATGTTAGGCTGAGGGGCGCTGTTGACTCTCTTGAGGGACAAGAGGTCTTGCAGAGCGATCTAGACAGACCAGAGTATTGGGCAATCATCAATGGCGTGAAACTGAACAAGAGCAGGTGCCGAATTCTGCCCCCAGGATGGAGGAATGCCAGCCACAAGTGTAAACTGGGAGAGAGGTGGCTGAAGAGCAGCCCTGCAGAAAGGGATCTGGACTCGCTGGCTGGCAGCAGGCTCAGTGTGAGCCAGCAATGTGCCCTGGCAGCCAAGAGGGCAAACCGCATCCTGGGGGGCATCACACCCAGCATGACCTGCCACTTCAAAGAGGTGATCTTCCTGCCTGAAGCTGCGCTGGTGCAGGCTCACCCTGAGTACAGAGTGCAGTTCTTGGCGCCATCATTTCAGACATACCCAAAAGCAGAAGCATTCCGAGAACAAAATCACAGTCATAACTACAGCGCACTAAGGTTGTAGCTGGTTTCTAGACTGAACGTGATTAACTGGAAAAGAAGGGAGCACCACCCTTCATTTAAGAAGAACATGAAGGTCCTCGAATGCATCCGGAGGAGGACAACAAAGCTGGGGAAAGGGCTGGAAGGCCTGTGCTGCGAGGAGCAGCTGAGGACACGGGGTTTGTCTCGTTTGGAGAAAAGGAGGCTGAGAGGTGACCTCATTGTCTATGTTCTGACTGTATCAGTAGAGGCGTTTATACCTCATCCAGTCTGTTCTATCTTTTTAGCTATTATCTGAGTTCAGGAATTGAATCCGTCATTGTCGATTTTGCTGATGATATTAAGCTGATAGCTGCTGTTGGGCCTTTGTTTTAAAGCCCTCTTTAAGAAAAACCTAGATTGCTATAAACCTACAGTATTATTAAAAAAAAAAAACACGAGAGAACAAAATAAATAATCCTCACAATATCAGTATGTTTGAGCAAGGTCAGTCAAGCACTGCTATGTCATGTAGTTGAAAAACAAGTATGCTCTCTTTGGTATCAATAGTAAAGTGGGTGTTAATGATCCAGTCAGTCTCTTGCAGGTTAAATTCATTCAAAGTCAATGATTCCAAGCTTTTTGCCGTTAAAGATTATTCTCAATCCTGATTATTTTTTTTTTCTTTTACAGCTCATTCTGCATCAAAAATTATTGAGAAAACTGTGTAGTGTTACTCTAACGTACCATCTACCTCTGCATGGACCTGCACCAGATCATTACAGTCCAGAGTCAGAGCAGAAGATAAGAAAACCAAAATTAGTATTACAGAATCTTTTTTCCTGTACCCATGTTTTTGTTAAACTTTTGAAACTCTTTATTTTAATCAACTATTCCTTTCTTGACCCATTATCCATATTAACAATAATATTGTGTAACAATGTATACTTTCTTTTATTCAAATGTTCACATTTTATTTAAGATGACAATTTTAAGTGTTATGACAGCTTTGATCTTTCAGCTCCTAGAAAAGACAGAATATAAAAATTTAGCAGGGTTTGTATTCAGCCTTTATTATTTCACTTCTCATGGTTAAAGAAACTGCACTGCTCTGTTGAGAGTTTCCTTTCCAATTTCAGCCGCTACACTTATTTTCTAACAGAATGCCCTAATGCAGTCCTCAGAGGCACTGGAGAGGCTATTCAAACACAATAAAAATGAAAAAGCACAAATGTGGTGGTGGAAGCACTTGACAACACCTCCCTAAATAACATCTTATTGTAATGTACAGAAACACTCCAGTACTATGTCAATGACTGTCATTTCCAGTATGCTACCTAGCATTAGTGCTGTCAATTTTAGTGACTCTGTCAAGTATTTCAAGGTAATTGGTGTGTTTTCATAAGCGTCACATCCCGGAGCAAAGGTATGAAGGAAAAGAAAATGTGTGATCCAAGCAGTTCTTAAAGTTTAAAAACTAGAAAGAAGAAAAGGAATTACTGAGGCAGGCAAGCAGGCAGGCAAGAAGGCAAGCAGGCAGGCAAGAAGGCAAGCAGGCAGGCAAAAGGCAGGTAGGTAGGCAGACAAGAAGGAAGGCAGGAAGGCAGGAAAGAAGGCAGGCAGGAAGGCAGAAAGGAAGTTCCTCCAAATCATAGAATCACAGAATGGTTTGAGTTGGAAAGGACCTTAAGATCATCTAGTTCCAACCCCTGTGTCACTGGCAGAAACGCCTTACCCTAGACAATGCCGCCCAAGGCTCTGTCCAGCCTGGCCTTGAGCACTACCAGGCATGGAGCATTTGCCATGTCTTTGGGCAACTTGTTCCAGTGCCTCACCACCCTCAAAGTAAAGAACTTCTTTCTTATATCTAACATAAACTTCTCCTGTTTTAGTTTAAACCCATTCCCCCTTGTCCTGTTGCTGCAGTCCCTGATGAAGAGTAAGATGGCAAGAATGCCTAGAATTACAGGTTCATTTTGCATAGAAGTGGTATCTGAGCAACAGATCTTTGCATCTATCATTTAAATCAAAGTCCCTGGCCCCTAAGAGCATGTAATTTTTGGTCTATGCATTAAAACCTAATTTAAACAGCTTTTATAGGCAGGTGAGATTTTCCACATGGTTAGCTTGAAAAGTAAAACACGTACTGTGGGGATCCACTGCTCTCTGATCTTTTCATTATTTTTTTTTTTTTTGCTAAAATGTCTCTCTGCCAACCGCCACTATACCACCTGCATTGTGACTGATTCAGTAGTATGCAGTTGGTTTCAAAATGTGTTACGTTCTTTAAAAATGCTTTCCCAACTCATGCAATATTCATCTTCAATTTGCAGTTCATCAGTTTATGTTTTAAAATGTCACTTTCAATGAATATAACACACGAACAGAAGAGGCTTCCTTCTTTCTTGCTTCTCTACCACCACGATTCTGTGGCACCTTGCCACTCTTTCTTATAAGTAAATGACGTGCTTTTCTCCACACACTGTCTTGCTTTTTAGTCTTCCAATTATCTCTGAACCATTCCCTACACATTACTAAATTACTCCATTCTCCTACCAACCATATAATTTTACATTCCTTCATCTTTCCCTTAATGCTTTTCCTCCTCAAGGGCCTTGCATATTCCTACCCAATAACTGCTGGCCTGCACCATTTATTTTCTGAGCTCCATAAAGAAGAGGAGACAAAGTCATTTACTTACACTAATGACAGTCATCTTGGTATCAGAAACAAATGCAAGTCAGATGGATACTGCATATGATATAGACAAAAAGTCCAAATTGTTACACAAAGGAGAAATTAAAGGTCCTTGAAATATCCCAAGATAATGGAAAATCAGTAACAAGAGGAATTCCATTTCTTCCACAAATATGGGAGACATTTCTGCAAACCAAGGAAGTTTTCCAAACAAAAAGCCTTATAAGCAAGATTACTTGTGAGTGCAAGTAGAGACATAGCAACTGATGCTTTATTGAATCTTTGTTGGGTCATATCTTTTCAGAAAGCTTGCCTTATTTAAAGATTTTGTTCCATCCTTATTTAAAAGAAATACTTATAGCATCTACCAAGTAACACTTCTGAAGCATCTAGTGTAATTATTACATGGCATGTGTGATGGCTTAAACATCTAAATACCTAGTTTTATATTAAGTAGAAGAAAATTAGGAACATACTTAAGTACTTCTCTAGATTAGTGCATTGTTTTTGTCCCGATAATCAGCAAATGATAAGAGTCTTGGGTAAAACATGAAATATTATCATGCGCCTGTGATTACAGGCAGAGTATAAGAAATTAATTGGAAGTCTTTAATGCAATTTATTTCTCAGAATTACTTTGGGAAGATTAGTACCCTATTACAATTTGTCATTACTTACCCACTGTACTTTCGTATTTTAATCCGATTTCAAATGGTGAAATTTCATTTTATTCATTATAGAGCTACTGGTTTAAATTTTTAAAATATTAATACTACTGCTAACTATTTTCTGTAGGATAAACTTCCAGCCTTCTGAGTAGTCATTTTGCACTAGATGCTTCCACCTGAACAACAGTATTGTATGTATTTCGTCTCTGTTCACACAAAATCAATCTAATACAGAGTTGTATTAAGATGGCAGTACTTGAGTGAGGAAGTTATCTTACAGCAGTTATTTATTGATAAAAATACATAAATCTATATTTCTTCTGTGGCAAAGATCTTGGTTCTGTTAGCATTGTATGCAGGTTTATTGACCCATATTTTCTCACCTAAATAAACTGCTACAGCGCTTGGGCCATGTTCGTACTTATCTTGAAAACAGCTGTTCAAGAATATCACCTTCTTTTTGCTTCCTGGCTCCCTGTCTTGCTCCTTTGACTGAATGGAAGAAACCTGTAATTCTAGATACTCTTCTGCACAGCCCTCCTACTCATCTGATCCTGGTTTCCATTCATGAAGATAGAAGAATTAGTAACTGTATTTCTCACACCCTGATAGAAAGCATCAATAATTTAGAATTTGCCAGGTTACTCAGGAGTAATTCATTGCAATGCTTAATTGCTTTTTTTATAAGATCATTGCATGTTAGCTATTCAGCAATATATCAGGCACCCAAACATTTTAGTTCATTTACAGTGAATCATGGGAAAATTATTATATGCAGCAACATAAGTAGAAAAAAGAATCTTTTTAAAATTATTTAAATGCAACCTATGTTGTATAACCCTCTATTATCTGATATATTCATATGTATTACATAAAGAAACCAAGCAAAAGCTTGTATCAGCTCTAGGCCTATAGCAGTAAGCTAGTGCTTAATGTCAGTTAGGAGAAATAAACTTTTGTTCTTTGTCCCTCATCTAAAACAAATTAACTTCTTCATTATGTTTATCATTTACATATGAAAATATCAGCATAAGTGTTTATAATCTAACTGACTAACAGAACTATGACTAATTTCTACAACAGCAGAAACATTTCTCTACTTCCCTCAAAAATACACTTTGAAAACACATGCAGGGAAAGCCCTCATTGCTATTTGGACTTGCATGTGATAGCAAATTCTTTAGATCTAGAATCCTTTGTGATTAAGGGAAGTCATGCTTCATTTCGGACTTGCTACTTGTGCAGAAAACATAACTAAATGTGCCAGAGTCATGATTTAGTAAACAAAATTCCAGTTCATACTGTAGTCACATGAGACTGCCAATCAGGCATGCAGTGTGGACAAATTCATACTTAAGTTGCTTTCCAGAGTGATTAAGGAAATTGGCATAAAAATATATAGCAAACCTAGAAGGAATAAGGAAAATTATTTGTCTCCAATCTTCTACCTAATGGCACAATGTTATGTCTTCCTCAGCTTCTGAAAAACAGGAAATGAAAACAAACAGAAATTTGTCAATATTATTATAGTCACCATGAACATAATAAAAATTGCCTCCTCTAGTTAGAGAAATTTGTAGTTTAATCCTTTGCTCCACTGTAAAAAAATAGTTCTTCCTCTAACTTAATTGTGTTTGGAAAATTTGTTTCAGGGAAAGAAAGTATATAGAACAGACTCATCTCCAACCAGTTCTTTTTAGATATTAGTTCACAAATGCATTACTATCTTGGCTCTTTTTCAGAAATATGTCCAAAATCTTCTCTGTTATTAAAAAAAAAAAAAAAAAGGAAGAAGAATTCCATTGGATAATGAGAGTGTGTTTAGATTTGGCATCTGGCAGCAATAAGACGCTTTAGATACTTTTTTTTTTTTTAAACATGAAAAGAAGAGCCTGTCTTTCAGCTGAAATAGCTCTGAAGTGTCTATGCAAAGCATAAGAGAGAGCAAGAAATCCAGTTCACTTTAGAGTCAATGAAAGATCATAGCTTCAGAATAACACATGCTTTTAGCGAAAAAAATACCCAAAACAGAGTAACTATTCTTGAAATACTTTTAAAGTTACTTGAAGTAACTTTTCCCTAGAAATTTGTACAACATATTGTCATCCCAAGGAGTGCAGGACTAAATAAAGCCTGGGCAGATTTGGATTCATGTTCTTATATGTGTGATATTCCTAGGTTCTTCTTTCAGTTGCCCTGTGACTTCCAGACCCTTATGGAATTCTCTGTCTCTCAAAACGCCCATCACTGGTTGGACAAGCAGCAGCCATCTCTGGGGCACTATTTCATATAAGTGGACAAGTATTTCTATGATGATAGGTTTTAGCCAGCTGTGTGGCTGGTTATCTGTTAGAGTTGCACTGGTGGTACTGATTTCTTTTCTTTTCCTTCCATCAGCTATTTTTAGAAAGCCTGCAGGAACTCAAGTTACTTGGGACTACAATTCTTCCATCAAACTCCTTCAAAATTAGCCCAAAAGAGTCAAGATTTATAGGGAGAAATTATATGATTATATGATTTTCTAACCCTTACTTTCTTAAGAAATAGTCTAAAGAACATTTTCATCCACATATGAGCTTGCAAATTTGTCAATTGCCTAAACAATATATAATGCCTCAGCTTTCCTGTTAGTATGACACTATTTCTCATAAAAATAGACACAGCAATTTAAACTGAGAGGGCTCAGGGTTCATTTTAGTTTTGCATTCAACGATTAATTAAACCTAGTCACTAAATCAGAAAAGGAAGATGAAGATAGTCTTCTGCATATTTAAAGTCGCCCGTGAAGGCAGACAGAAGTGTAGATTTTTCTCTGTTTTACTAGATTAATTCCTAAAGGATAATTACTAATATTACATCTACCACCTTGTACAGCGACAATCTACCTTTAAAAGAGCTACATGAGCATTTCTTTGCCTAAAGAAAAAGCAGTAAGTTTTAAAATTAGTACCATACTCTACCAAGACTCAAGTGACAAATTCAAACCTTGAGAACATTATGCACAGTTAGACTGTGACAGTGTGAGATGCTTCTTCCAGTGGCAGAAAGTAAAACAGGGCAGCTTCCTGTCAGAAGACGGAAAACAAAATTTTTCCTAAGAGTTACGGGGGAACCAGAGTAACAAAGTAGCAATGGAAAAGTGCAAGGCTAATAAAAATCTGGTTTTGGGAAAGAGCTGGTGTGGAGGAAGAGACAACATGTGTACAGCCACAGGAATGACAAGGTAATTACACAGCACCATATCTATGCAAGTTTCTTAAAATATATTTTTTTTTAAAGTGTGAAACACAGAAGAAATAATTTTTCTGATTTGTTTTAAAAAACAAATCAGAGAAGAAGAATCCATTCACCCGTTTTCTTTTGTACAGGTCACAGCATTATTCTTCCCTGGTGTTTGGATGGTCAGAATCAGTCTTCATAACTCAGCAAGCCTTTAAACAGTACTTTAAAAGCTAACTGCTCAAGTGCAAGTCACAGAAAGGCAGCTGTTTCTTCTGTTAGCCAGTTCTCTGTTGCCACCATTTTGAGTTACGGTGTCTGCTAAACTGGGAAAGCTCCAGCCCTATCAGGTAACCTAATAGTGAAAGATGATGAATAATTTTTCATCACTTATAATGGTAACAGAAAATCAAGCCCCTTAGATATCCTTCATAATATGACCCATCCAGTATACACGCACCTATTTCAAGTCTGTTACATAGCAGGTGTTTGTGGGTGTTCAGAAACCAAAACAGATCTTTGATTTGACAGCCAGATATGATGAAATCCTATGTATATTATTCACCAAGCTCTGTATTTCTCTAAATAGTGCATTTCAATATAGGCTCTTAAAAAAATCTGTAATGATAGCCTATCCACATCTACACTAAGACCATTAAGCATCCTTGTCATATTTGCAGATCTCAGAGAACTTCTATGCAGACCAAAAGTAGAAAACTGTACAACCACAAAGTAATGAAAATGTAACTACTCAATGAATGTGAATAAGAATCTTCCTACAAAAAGACACTCAGATGAATGGCTTTGTTTCCACACACACTGGAGAAGGAAAATATTTTCCGATTATAATGCACTATAATGCACTTCAAAAATATATTCTGATTCTATCTTACACAAGTACACAGACATGAACCAATTCAATTTTGCCACCTCTGTTTTTAAGTTGCCCATTTTTCCTGTGTAATTTACTTTGGGTTTTAATAGTGGATCTTTTCTATTGTTATTATTTCTTTTCCATCAGTCCTTTCAGAAGAGGTCTTAGAGTAATCAGAAAAAAAAAAAAAAAAGAAAAAGATTTTAATGTTTATTTTGACAATAGTAATGTAATTATTTTAATGACATGGTTATTTACTTTCTGAAAATTACATGAAAATTGAATTGGAAAAAATCACAAAAAAGGACCTTCTTGCATCTTCCAAGTACCATGTAATTACAAAATAATTGCTTTTTTCTGTATTCTGTGAACTAGTTTACCATGATTTTCCCACCTCTCCTTTTAATTAAAAGATAGGTAATAAATGGCAACATTTACAGATGCACTGAAAACAGTTAGGCTTGCAAATCTGTACACAAACTGAAAGCAAGCCACGAGTAACATTTCATATTTATAAAACTCCTTACTACTAAGAGGGGTTGTAAGTCCTTCTTAGCTATGCATAAACCAATATATCACCAGTGACATTCAGCCACCTGTAAACAGGCTGAGCATTAGCTGATGCATTGAAAAGTATACACAGTTAAAAGACACAAGAGGGTTATGCCAAGGACTGTGGGACAACTCAGGCAGTGGTCCCATTAAATGCTATGGAACCTTTAGCCTTTGCAAAAGAATTTGATTTTCAAGGTCTGACAATAAATTGCACTGTATGAATTCCTAAGATCAATGGTGGCAGCTGTTGACAATTTCAGCAGTGTCTGACTGAGTCATTTTGAGAACTCAGTATAGCTTTCTAGATGCTAAGACAAGTGAAGCATAGATTAACAGAGCAAGGGGAAAAAAAAAATCTGATTTTTTGTGTAGATTTAAATGGATCAATCTGTCAGGTTCTGGAGACAAGGTGAGAGCTTCAGTCATTCTGGTTTTGTGGAACAGATAGCTAATGACACCTCCTATGCTGAAGTCTAACACTGCAGGGATGAGAAGTTCTAGAGCCAGTAACAATGTGAACTGCAGAGAGAGGGAGAAAAATTATTTTCTGTAGTTGTATTTGAGGGAAGGGAGGCATTTATAATAGAAACTGAGATATGATAAGCATTCAAAACTTTCAAAAACAGGACACCAATTTAAATGCCTAAGTATCAGCATTTACACTGAAAATCTTGTTATTAACTCATAAGCATTAGTACTTGTAAGGAATGCCACCCTGTGCAGGCATTCACAAACACATTCATGTTACTTAAAAATATGGTGCACACAGAAAGAGAAGAAAGTAGCTACTGCCAATTAAATTAGTTAAATACTCTAAACACACAAAGTGTTTGGTTAAGTTCTTGATCTAACAAAAAAGAAAAGCTCATCAGCATAAGATACAGAGAGGAAGAAATAAAATAATATAAAATAAGCTTCTTTCAGTTGCAATGGGCTTTTACATCACCTTGGCTGCTAGGGCTTGATAAAAGGCTTGAGATAATCCTATATTAATGGGACTGATTTAATTCTTCTATAGATACATTCCACCTTAGAAAAAGAGGGAAAATATGTAGGTACTATATGCACCTGGCGTGGATAGTTTAATACATCTTGCATGTAGTGTAAATAAGTATATTGACTTCAAATAATCATTATCTTGTATTGTCCATCCCCCTTACCAAGGACAGCAGATGTCTTCTGACTCTTTGGAAAGTCATCCTCAAAAGCCAGGTCTCCTGACTATTTCTTTTTTTTTTTTTTTACTAATAAAACATAAACTTCTTGGATTTATGGTAAATATTTTGGTCAAGATACTAATGGCAGCCACGTTAGATTGAAGTACGTGGCTCCAGGACCAACATTCTTAAATATGAGTTTGATAACTAAACTCACTACCATGCTGGAAAAGGGAGGTCATGCACCCTTCTCCTGTCTCCATCCATCTTCTGCCTTGTTGTTTCCTTTTACCTTGTTTTGGATCTCCTAAGAGAGGCTTCAACAAACTTGAAAAAAGAATAATTTAGTACAAAGTGGACAGATGACTGGGGGATCCAGCAAGCTCCAGAGTAGCATAGTGAAGGGGTAAGACTGTGTGGCGAGGAGCAGGGAAGAGCGAGCAAGCAGAAAAGAGATAGGGAAAGACTATGGAAACAAGATGTTAGAAAGGCTAGCATAGTTCAGTAAATGCAAAATCACAGAATTATTCACAAACAAATGCAAGACTGTTCTGTCCACCTCCACACTAGCCAGGTACAAATCAGCTTCACTCCTAAAGCTGTATTACCATTTTATCCTCCCACCAGGGATTTTCAGCTCCAGCACAACATAGCAACTCACAGTTATACACTTTTTCTTTAAGAGCTGGCTTGTATCATGTAGCTCAAAATATAGGCAGAAAATTATTACCTGTCTGAGAAACACAATGCTACATACAACCTTCAATACCTCTGACCAGAATTTTTAACATTCACATGATATTAAGCAGGGAGGAGCCTGTGCCACCCAATGGATAAAGTTGAAGAAAATACAGACTGAAAAATCTCTCCATCAGACTTAGATGCCTGCCTTAGATGCACACTCTGAAAAGAGTTAATTCACTACCACACAGCTTTTTGTTAGAGACGGACAAATTAAAAAAATGTTACAAAGGAAGAACAAAGATGGTAGTATTCTTTAATTAGTTTCCTCTTCTCCTTGTTTCTCAATTTATATATCTTTGGTACTTTGTGCTGAAGCCAGTGCTATGAATGTTTTTAGCACTTTTACAGGACTGAGCCCCTTAGACAGTTGACAAAATAGCAAAAACTTCAGTACCTTAAGTCCTTACACTGATCATGCCTAGAACTGTCCCTACCAAGGCCAAGATATTTTAATACCTGGTTTCTGGAAAAGCAGTTTTAGGTTTATAGAGAAAACATGTGCACTGAAGTATTCTGTATTTTCTGCTTAAATTGTGCTTAAGATAGATACACAACTTTTCTTCTTAGTTTGGCCCATTAATAAATTGCAATGTACATTGGTAGAAATCAACCATTTGTATTATTGCACTCCAACAGAGTATTGATCCTGACTGAGAACTGATTGCACTTTTAGGAGTCAGTGATCCACAGGACAGTTAGACTGATCAGGCACAGGCCTGTGCTAGGCTGCCTGTCCAGCATGGCTTCAGGCTGTGCTATGCTGCACAAGTCCTTGGCTGCAGGGCAAATTCAGCCAGCTTGTTTTAACTGAGGAGCCTGAAGGCAGCTCCCCCTTGGTACCCGTGATTGCACCACTTGCCTGGCCTTGCCTTCATCAGACTGCGCAGACAGAAGTCCTCATGAGTGCATACCTTTCAGAAATAAAGTTGTTTTGTTGTAAGGATATTACATGATAGATGAGGAAGACCAACAGGAACCAAAAGGGAGAGCTTCACTCCACAAACGACATCTCAACAGTTATCTTATTAAGCCTTTTTTTTTTTTTTTTTTGTGCTTTTCTGATTGAGATCCAGAAAGAGCTTTCCACCAGCTCTCTTGCGCACTCACTGTTACCACCACCACTGCTACCATCCCCCCCTGTGGTGCAGAGGAGTTTCAAACCAGGACACCTAAATGATTTTAGAAACGGTTTCAAAGTGATACACAGAAAAGAATAAAACAGACTTCTATTTTACACAAATGAGAGAACAGAGGTGGCTTCTTCCAGAAAGAGCCTGTTATAAAGAGGAGAAATAAAGCCCTAATGACAGTCTTGTAGCTGAGTTTTTACCTCTGTCATCCAAGAAAGTTTGTGGAAACACTGTAGAATGTAAAGTTTGCGGAAACTCTGTAGACTGTAAAGTTTGCATTGGCTCTACTTCTTAGTAATAGGCAACTATATATAGTCAAAAACTGCTATGATAGTGACAGCTTGATGTCTGAGAATTGCCTTGTTATGGAACATTTCAGTGTGATTTTTGAGATAGTATAAACACACTGCAAAATTATGATCTTCAGTATTTTGTCAGGTCAGAAACGGTAGTGAAATAGCAGCCATAATTCTCAGAAGCAAAAGATGTGAGCATTTTCTCAGTTTATAAACTTAAGTTAGCTTTCATTTAGTGACTAATTTTTTCTCCAGCTCACTTGTTAGAAGCCTGTAGGAAAATAATGTTCTAAAAAGCCACAGGATTTTAAAGGTTTAACTTAGTGACACCTTATGCTTGTTTACAGATCTTCTGCATCAATATTTTTTTCTGCATGTATGTATTTATCAAGTAGGGATTTACAGATCCATGTGATGGGAGCTTTTAGAAGACTGATAATTCACACCAGTTTTAAATTTAAAAGCAAAAATTTACTATATTAATTCATTATCAACACACTTCATGGTAATATTTATTTCTTAAACAGCACCAACACATGCTCACTCTCTGTACAAAACTGTTTGTCTTTAGCACCTAGAATATAATGTAGCTATGAGCATATAAAGACCGCAGAGCTGATGTCACAGAGCTGATGCCAGTTAGCAATGACAGATACTGTCTTTGGTGGCCTCACCTGCAGCAGTTTAAGCAATCAAACCTGAGACATCTTGAACAAGAGAAGTCTGTACTGAAGCAAGCTTGTCTTCTTTCTACTCCATTCTCATGCACAATATTCACTTATCTTGTTTACGGTTTTGCCAACCACTCTGTTTTTGTATTCAGCAAAAATATTTTTCCTATTGCACTTGTGTTTATCTTCTTTAACTTCGGAATTTTTACTTGTTAGCTGCATTTTGGTTGCATTCAAGTGAAACTATGTAAGTTGCTGTTTGCCCCCTTCAAGGTCATATTGCTCATACTTACAGAAAATGTTTATACATAGGCATGCTTATGTCACTGTACTAGACATTACAAGTTACCAGCTTTGTTCCCCACATTATTTATGGGATATCTTACACTAATTCTAATTGGTATTTCAATTTGTAAGGAGGCAACAATTCCTTTAAAAATATCCTCCCTGATTTATATAGTATGCAGCATGCACAAATAGCCTACCTTCTTCCTTCTTATAGCCCAGTCAAGGTCAACATTAGCTAAACAATTGTCTTCTGAGCAGCAATCAAGAAACGTCTCTTCCTTGCCTAGACTGTTATACTCCAAATACCAAACACAAGATTTCGTGCAAGTGCCTGAAAGTGCAGATGTTTATCAACCTGTAAAAGTTTGAGCTTTATTGCAAAGGCTCAGCATTCAAAACTTTACTGTGAGTCATGAGGACAAAGATTTGGACCACTAGTATTATACAGTCAAATTGATAAGCTTGTTCCTGTGATTAAAAAAAAGGAAAAAAAAAAAAAAGAAAAAAGACGTATAAATCCAAATAAGTCTTAAGTTCTTTAAACTGAAACTATTTTAGCTTGCTGGGAAAGATGATGCCTGAATTCTAAACAGAAACAGATGTTGGGGAGTAAGAAGAAGAACTTGGTTTCTTTTCAAAGTGGGTCTAAATAGAAATCCTGAGCTGACTTTTCCCATATATTAGGTCACTGTGAATTAATGATGAAGGAAATCAGAACAGTACTTTTGCTCCCTCCCCTGTTCAGTTAGCAGAGAGAAATTAAATTCTTATCATATATATGGAAAGTTAATGCACAAGCTTACTAACTGCAGTGTTAATTAAAGAAAATAAAAACAAACCAAAACATATAATTTCTCAGACTGAGTGAATTTATCTGATAAACTCATTTCTACTGCAGCCAAATAATTGTTTTCATTTCTCCAGAGCACAAAAAGAAACCAGGCTAAAAGCCAAGGAAATTAAAAAAGGTAAAAAATTTCTTAAGACTGTGCAAGCTCAGTCCCATAAAAATATGTCTCTGATAACAAAAACATGTCTTTTACAAGTTTTATTTTAAAATATATTTGTAGAAGGCTATTTAGGAAGGTGGAGTGCCACATCTGTCAGAGAAACTGGTAAAATTTAAGACTGGGGACATGTTCATTCTGATATATTGGAAATAGGAGGGGATTAAAGAAAGCAACAGAACCAGTAAAATTAAAAAGGTTTCAGGCAGGCTCAGTGGAGGATGTGCTGCAGAGGTAGCTGCAGCAACTCCAGGAATGGCCAAGGCAGACAAGCACCTTTTCCTCCAAGGACTGCTCATTTCACAACAGAAGCAACGGAGAAACTGACCAGCAAGTCTATGGATGAAAATCATCATGGAGTGGAAAGTTCAAAATATAACAAAGGTCAGACACCTGCACTAGCAAAAGGTATTCCTGATGTACTGGAGAACAGCAATGGAAGTGATGGCAAAGCAAATCTAGAGATACCAAGTAGGATTACATAAATAGTGCAATAGAATAATATACTTTATTTCATTGATCTAGGCATTAGAAGCATGATTATCAAGGTATCTTGTTGCAGGAACACATAATGATTATTTGGAAAGACAAATACCATTATTCCAAATGTCCACCCCTTTCCTTCTTCTTCCCCCAGCTTTATATGCTCTACATGACATCAAATTCTTGCACCTCCAGCTTACTCACTGGTGGGATGTAGTGAGAAGCAGAAAACCCTTGACATTGTAACCACCACTCAACAATAAGGAAAACACCCCTACATTATCAGCACTGTTTCCAGCACAAATCCAAAACATAACCCATCTTAGCTACCATGAGGGAAATTAACTCTATACCTGCCAAAACCAACAGAGATGGAGAAGAGAAAGCTTATGTAAAAATATATGGACAGACAGATACATTCTTCCTCTCGTTTTAAGAACAGTTTAATACTTTAATTAAGATGCCCTAAAAGACAACCACAAACAAACAGGTCCCCTACCCACCCTATTTCACCATTTGGTAGAATGATCACAGAAGACTGATGAGTATTCAGGGTATGACATTTACATAACAAGGGAACCACCACAGGTACACTACTTTTCATCTGCACATTGATTCAAGCTCTACATGAAGGATATTCATGCTCTAATGCCAAAGATAAATATATCAACTACATTGTCAAATTCTAAATGGAAATACTTTTACAGCCTTCTAGTTAAGCACAAGTGCATATCTTGGTCACTGTTTCCCTGGCAACGACCACTGAGAACTGAGAAGGAATCCCATTAGATAAATCCAAACTCGACAGAAAGTAATTATCTCAAGATCTCACTTTTTGGAAAAGATGCAGTCCTTCCCTTAACTTTCAAGAAATTAGTTTCTTTATTGCATGAACACCAGTCCATCAGTCATGTCTGGATTTTGATTCAGTCAATTAGCCTTCATCACTAGCCCAGCCTGAGATTTAATCAGATGAAACCAACTGTTTAGACTGAACACTTGAGCAGGGTGTTTTGGCCATAACCGTGAATTCTGAACAATTACAATAAGTAGAGCCTGTGAGAGCTGTTCAGGAAAACATCCAGCCCTGTGGCTCAGCACTGTGCTATTACTGTCTCTATTACACTTGCTTTGACCAAAGATAAAAGTCTTCTGGAACTCCAGCTCTCAATTTTGCCCTTTCATCCAGTAAAGAGATTTGGCCATCATCATAATTCAAGGACTGAGCTACAATTCAGGTCACATTGGAAGTGGACTGAGAGCTAAGATTTACTCTAATCATGAGTGAAACACAAACTGAGGCTTAAATGTATCAGTGGCGCAAGCACTGTTCTGGGGATAGCATCCCCTAGAAAAGTGCTTAAAGTTTCGGCAACTGTCTACAGCACAATGTCTAATGTGAGCCCCTAAAACGAACACACAGATACATTCAATAGGCTTCTAAGCTTACATGCCTTAAGGAATGCCTAGCTAGTAGTACCACACCCAGAAAATACTGCCAATACTTTGACAAATTAAAAAAATCTATATTTTCAGGAGTACAATTAATTCTATAGCAGCACCTACCCATTAACAAAACTAATCTTTGGAGTATTTGTACAATATGCTTCACTCTGGAAATGGGAAAGGCAGGAAAATCCAAATTAGAGAGCAAGTATGATTTGACAGAGAAGGAATGAGTTGTGTTGTATAGAAACACGTTAGTTTCCTTCAATCTTTCCTTCCCAATTTGTCAGAAGAGCTGAGTATTTCTCAAGCCAACAATCCTATGCAAAAATTCTTGCGCAACCAGAGTATAACAAAATAGAGAATGCAATTAATAGTGCTGGATCTACCTAAACTACCTTTGCAGACAATTCAGAATGAATACAGAACTACAGGACTGAGTGCAAGACTGTGTAAATTAGGACTAAAGCTAATTAAATAATCCAAAACCCACAATATTTTAAAAATAGTTGAAACAAAAATGATTAAGTTTTCATTGCACATGAGAAAATGGGAATAGCAGAAAAAAAATAGAGGTGCTAGGAACTAAATAAAAACTCATAAGCAGTCAAAAGCACAAATTCACAAGTGCAGAAACTATTAGCATGGCTGTGCCACAATTAGAGAAAATATGGTGGAATTATAAAGACTAGATGAAACTGTTACAAAATGCATGGTTTTCATTTATTTTCACTTTGTTTTCTTACTACCCTTTGCCTTTCAGTTAGATTTTTGTAAAGCAATTTCTTATAACCCCAGTGTGGGGCAGCAAAACTCAGAAAACCGAATCCACAGTGTCATAATGAAAACCACTGCTATAACGACAGTCTGATACGCAGCTGTTGTGGTTTAAGCTTAGTCGTAAATTAGACAAAGCATGTAGCCTGCTTGTTTTCCCCCCACAACCTGTCC